>OZ026516.1:83334187-83336687 GCA_964019695.1 Loripinus fragilis
CAGTGTGGTACTATTTACATGGGCCAGCACAGGAGATGCTGGTTATATTGCATATACAAACAGCGAATGCTCAGATGAGCCTGCGCATCTCTTCAGTCTCGCCACAACCCCAGCGGCACATATACATAAAGTATGGAAGTGGATGAAGACACAGGTGAAAAGAAGTCATGTAGGCCCACTGCACAGCCGCGCATGCATCTTTCAAGCGCGACCTTACGCATATGTGATAATTACCAAAGTCGCATGTGCTGGCCCATTACATTGTAAACATTGCAGAAGTAGCTTCACGAAAAAATACCCATTTTCGTTGGCTCAATATTATAAGTAAATGGTGTGCTACTTAATAAACATGTAACAATTGATACATGGTCGTTGAAAAACACAACAATTAAACACATGAATTGAAAACGGGTGGAAAGTGAGAGAAAAAAAATGGCAGAAAAAAAAAAGTCTACAGCACCCGGTATTCCCAGGCAGTCACCCATCCAAGTACTAACCGGGCTCGACGTTGCTTAACTTCGGTGATCGGACGAGAACCGGTGTTTTCAACGTGATATGGCCGTAGACATCTGAGTGGTGAAAATTAACATTTATAAACCATACAAACTCTATGCAGTAAAGTGGTCAAAGGGAGACTACGCTTTGGCGCAGTGACAGTCATCAGGAATCGGATTGGATGATATAATTTACCAGTTAAAACATAAAGAAATCACAGAACACACACAATACTCCTGGAGCAGAACATTTAACAACTTCAAGCACTGGAACTGTAGCTTATAATTTATAACAAAGGCGGAGGTCAACCTGCAGTTGCTGACAATTGCACCCAATCATATTTAGGGATACAGGTTTGAATAAGTCTTTGGACTTCCTTCTGAGTCCCGTTTGTAAAATGCTCATATATTTTATTACTGTGTTGCTTTGTAAGTATTTATGTATTGTACAAATGAAATAAAGTTTAAACGAATCATATTTAGGTATTGTTGTATCTGCATGCTCATACCTCAGACCACAGGCATCTCATTGGTCAATATTGAAAATGACAAGGAAAGCTCCCTGCTTATCTTTTCACATCATAGAATATGCGTTTCTTATGTTCAGTGTGGTACTATTTACATGGGCCAGCACAGGAGATGCTGGTTATATTGCATATACAAACAGCGAATGCTCAGATGAGCCTGCGCATCTCTTCAGTCTCGCCACAACCCCAGCGGCACATATACATAAAGTATGGAAGTGGATGAAGACACAGGTGAAAAGAAGACATGTAGGCCCACTGCACAGCCGTGCATGCATCTTTCAAGCGCGACCTTACGCATATGTGATAATTACCAAAGTCGCATGTGCTGGCCCATTACATTGTAAACATTGCAGAAGTAGCTTCACGAAAAAATACCCATTTTAGTTGGCTCAATATTATAAGTAAATGGTGTGCTACTTAATAAACATGTAACAATTGATACATGGTCGTTGAAAAACACAACAATTAAACACATGAATTGAAAACGGGTGGAAAGTGAGAGAAAAAAAATGGCAGAAAAAAAAAAGTCTACAGCACCCGGTATTCCCAGGCGGTCACCCATCCAAGTACTAACCGGGCTCGACGTTGCTTAACTTCGGTGATCGGACGAGAACCGGTGTTTTCAACGTGATATGGCCGTAGACATCTGAGTGGTGAAAATTAACATTTATAAACCATACAAACTCTATGCAGTAAAGTGGTCAAAAGGAGACTACGCTTTGGCGCAGTGACAGTCATCAGGAATCGGATTGGATGATATAATTTACCAGTTAAAACATAAAGAAATCACAGAACACACACAATACTCCTGGAGCAGAACATTTAACAACTTCAAGCACTGGAACTGTAGCTTATAATTTATAATAAAGGCGGAGGTCAACCTGCAGTTGCTGACAATTGCACCCAATCATATTTAGGGATACAGGTTTGAATAAGTCTTTGGACTTCCTTCTGAGTCCCGTTTGTAAAATGCTCATATATTTTATTACTGTGTTGCTTTGTAAGTATTTATGTATTGTACAAATGAAATAAAGTTTAAACGAATCATATTTAGGTATTGTTGTATCTGCATGCTCATACCTCAGACCACAGGCATCTCATTGGTCAATATTGAAAATGACAAGGAAAGCTCCCTGCTTATCTTTTCACATCATAGAATATGCGTTTCTTATGTTCAGTGTGGTACTATTTACATGGGCCAGCACAGGAGATGCTGGTTATATTGCATATACAAACAGCGAATGCTCAGATGAGCCTGCGCATCTCTTCAGTCTCGCCACAACCCCAGCGGCACATATACATAAAGTATGGAAGTGGATGAAGACACAGGTGAAAAGAAGTCATGTAGGCCCACTGCACAGCCGCGCATGCATCTTTCAAGCGCGACCTTACGCATATGTGATAATTACCAAAGTCGCATGTGCTGGCCCATTACATTGTAAACATTGCAGAAGTAGCTTCACGAAAAAATACCCATTT
>OZ026516.1:83391687-83396687 GCA_964019695.1 Loripinus fragilis
AAACACATGAATTGAAAACGGGTGGAAAGTGAGAGAAAAAAAATGGCAGAAAAAAAAAAGTCTACAGCACCCGGTGCGCCCAGACAACTGCCCGTCCAAGTAGGTATCCGTTCCTCAACGGACCAATGGTTGAGCGCTGTTAAGCAGCTCGTTTGCTCAACAGACCAATCATTGAGCGACGTTAAGGAGACAGCCTTCCTCAACGGACCAATGGTTAAGCAGTATCTATGACATGCGCAGAAAACGTCATTATCCAAGATGGCGGCGCCCATGAAATAAGAATTGAGACCAGGAAGACTGAATAAAATTGCGAATTATATTAGTTTCCATCGATTCAAAATCTTGTGAGTGATACCGTTGTGTTGTTTGTACTCTGTATATTTGGTCTGTATGCAGATGCAGATATAAATAGGCGATAACCAAGAGTTTTCGAACGTCGAAAGTTTCAGTTTTCAAAACGCGTAAACAGACTGCTTTGACGAGTTTAAAAACCAGGAAAATCGACAAAGGTAAGGTTGAGGCAAGTTTTTAGCAGTATACTACAAGGTCGCCTACACACTTTTGTAAGAATTAAAAGCATAAGGGGTTCAGGAGTCTTTAAAATCTAAGTAGGTCATCCCACCCCACCCACATCCGTTGGTCCATATTCTGGAGCATAGAAACTGCTCCTCAGCTGCTGTGTTTCAGTCACTTTAATTCTTGATATACAATCTCTCTGCACAATCCGTAATTGTATACGGGTTCTGTAGATCAATTGTTGCAGAGACATGCAAACAGCTGAACAGTGAAGGCCCAGATCAGAATTCTTATTGTCATTCTGTCTGCATGGTTCATAAACAGGTGTATTTGTTAGGTAACTACTTGAGCTACCTGTCAATATCGATGGTGTTCACTAAACGAAATGATTGATTCACATGTTCCTGACATTTCCTGTTCCTCAGAATTGATCGGCTGTTCTCCACAATTGATCAGTTGTTTTCCACAATTGATCGGCTGTTCCCCAGGATTGAAACTGTACCTCAAACTGTCGTACAAATGGTACAAATTTGATTATACACTCCAACCGTCTGCTGCTATACAGCTCGGGGTTAAGACATGAGACGTATGTCTCATTGAATGTCATGCAAATATTTACAAGCCATTTGATATGAATGCGTATTTAAAAATAGTTTTTCTTACTTGTCAACCAAGGCATATGTTGTGGGCTCTAAAAATAACCGTCTCAATGAGACGGTTCTTTTGAGCACCCAAAACAGCTGAAATACCCCATCTCATTGAGCTTGTCGAGAGAGACGGTTCTTTTGAGCACCCAAAACAAACGTTATATATATGAAAGGTAAGAATTTTAAAGTGATGCCTTTTCGACTCCTATTCATGTAAATACACATTAAATGACTGTTAAAAATTTAAAGTTTGGGTCCTCATCAGGCCCGACATTTTGTACGGCCTGATCTGTGTCCGTTCAGGTTGCACAGCAACTCAGCAGACAATACTAGTAGGTAAAGAGGTAACCAATATAGATGTAGTTCATGTTAACAAAATTGTATGGCTTACAGTATATTGTATGTGCTTTCATTTATTTTTTTTTCTCTACAATTTTTAGATATGGTGGATTGCCTTGGATCATATTATGTTTTATTATAGAGACAGGACACGGCTACTGTGAAATAGGATTTTTTTCGGGAAAAGAAAGAATGGATACTGTAAATGGATGGTTTTATAGAGAGACAGGATATAGATACAGAGGAATAGGATATTATTTTCTAGAAAAGCAAGAGTGGATCCTGTACATGTATGATCTTATAGAGTCAAGATATGGATACAATGGAATTGGATTTTTTCTGGAAAACCCAAATTGGATGGTTTAATAGGGACAGGATATGGATACAATGGAATAGGATTTTTTTCTTTAACTAATTCTAATGAAGATTATGATTACCTCTAGAGGATAATGGCAGTCAGGTCGCTTTATTGTTGTTGGGGCTGGTCTTGCATGTAAGTCTGATCAGCTTTGATGAACATATAATGTATTTGACTGAATGCTACAATAAACCATGGAAACCTAAAGGAACAATGGCAGTGAGGCACACTTCAAAATTAACTATTTCTTTTAGCTCCAGGCCAGATTTGATATAATGATCACAGGTAAATAATTTGGAAAATGGATCCTTCAAAAATAGAGAGGACCTACAAAAAGTGAAAACAGCATAACTGGTTTCATTTAGTATGTTAATGAGAATTGGTTCAACAACTCTCATGCCCCTTACTGTATATAAGCTTACAGAAACAAATAAATTGTAATTATTTTCTTAGCCATCAATTTAAACATATGTTTTGGGTTCTAAAAGAACAATCTCATTGAGACGGTTCTTTTGAGTATCCTCAATATATGTTTTGGATGTGAAATAAAGAAATAATTTTTAATTATGCATGCTTATATGGAGGCCTGGACCCTGTCAAGTCTATTTAACTCATTTCTTGCTAATGGTGACTTTTGTCATCAGTTGATTACCTTTGCAAACAGTATGGACCCAGATCAGGACCAACAGAATGTTGGTCCTGATCTGGGTCCAAACTGTTTGTGGAGATTGTCAGTGTCATCATACTACTACTACTACTACTATTACTACTACTACCACTTTTTCTTCTACTACTACTACTACTACTACTACTACTACTACTACTACTACTACTACTACTACTACTACTAAAGCAACAGCTTCCTCTACTACTGCTGCCACTACTACAAAAACAACAACAATAACTACTATTACAACTATAATCCTATTACATCACTTCTACTACTAGTCTACTACAACAACAACTGTTACACCACTTCTACTACTAAAAGAACAACAACTACTGCTACTACAAACAACAACAACTTCTACTACTGCTGCCTAAACTACAAAAACAACAACAACAATAAATACTATTACAGCTACTATTTCTATTACAACACTTCTACTACAATACTACTACAACAACAACTGTTACACCACTTCTTCTTCTACTACTAGAACAACAACAACTGCTACTACTCCTACAAACAACAACAACTTCTACTACTGCTATCACAACTACAAAAACATAAATAACTACTATTACAACTACTTATCCTATTACAACACTTCTACTGATGCTACAACAACAGCATGTAAATGTTATGTCAATACTTTACTGGCTATAATAATGACACTTATGTATCAATTATCATATGCAAATGAGTTTGATGTATGTGCAGACATGTTTTTTTTTTCGTTGTCTTACCATGTTGATTGTAACATCAATGAATGTAGGTAAATTTCTAAACAGAAATTGTGTTGTGTATTTGCTCTTTTCAGCTTTTTATGCCCCCAAAAGTAGTGAGTATGATCAGAAAATAACACGATCACAAACTGCAGACAAACCCATGGCAGCGCAAGGAAGAGCCACACAATCATGAGACACTAGGTAGACAAGCTAAGAAAAGTCACTGTGACCTTGAGCTTGACCTCTGACCTAGTTTTTAGAAAAAATGTGTCTAATGCTATACCAATTCCTTTGGGAGCATTCGTCACGTTTCTGTGACATGTCTTGGCCTCTTCAGTGTGCTGCTGCTACTACAACAAAATAATGACAACATGAGCAGCATTAAAATTGCTACCAAAATCAATAAACTACTGCCTTTGAAGCGATTGCTGCTACTACTACTACTTCTCCTACAGAGAACGTTTGTTATATTTTTTGTAGCTGCATTTTCTCCTAAATTATTGGAGGTAGAGACTTGAAACTTTGTAGGTGCATAGGTCACATTATGCAGAGGATAATGGGTAAGACTTTTCTGACCTTGATCACACAAGGTCAAGGTCACATTATAAGATTATGTATTTTCATGTAAATGCATATCCTCTAAAAGGATTGAACGTAGCAACTCCATACTTTGCAGTTTTTAACATGTCACATTTTGTATAGCATACTGTTCAATGTCTCAAGTGACCTTGACCTCAACATCTGGGAAAAAGGTCAAATGATGTATTTTCTTGCAAACGCACCACTTGGTTATTGAAAAAAGCCAGTATTTGCGATGATGTAGCGTTGATTGCAGTCAAGTATATGTTTACTGACACATTTCTTCCGAAAATGACGAAAATTTGATCAAGATTCGACAAAAATTGATGAAAAAGATCCCTATAACATGAGTAAGGGTGGACCACAAAACGTCATACAAAGGCGAAACAATCCACGTAACTTTGCTCATAAATTCGAAATTTTGAAGTTTAATGTATTGATATTCAATATTATTTATTCCTGAACAAACTGGCGTTTATTTTGTCAAAATCGCCCCATTTTTGACTAAATGGCAATCCTTTATATATGACCCCTATTGTTTTTCCTTAAATGATGATCCGTTCATCTCAGTTGAGCAATACCTGCTCCGGGGGGTTATAACCTGCGCCCAGGCGGTCACCCATCCAAGTACTAACCGGGCTCGACGTTGCTTAACTTCGGTGATCGGACGAGAACCGGTGTTTTCAACGTGATATGGCCGTAGACATCTGAGTGGTGAAAATTAACATTTATAAACCATACAAACTCTATGCAGTAAAGTGGTCAAAGGGAGACTACGCTTTGGCGCAGTGACAGTCATCAGGAATCGGATTGGATGATATAATTTACCAGTTAAAACATAAAGAAATCACAGAACACACACAATACTCCTGGAGCAGAACATTTAACAACTTCAAGCACTGGAACTGTAGCTTATAATTTATAACAAAGGCGGAGGTCAACCTGCAGTTGCTGACAATTGCACCCAATCATATTTAGGGATACAGGTTTGAATAAGTCTTTGGACTTCCTTCTGAGTCCCGTTTGTAAAATGCTCATATATTTTATTACTGTGTTGCTTTGTAAGTATTTATGTATTGTACAAATGAAATAAAGTTTAAACGAATCATATTTAGGTATTGTTGTATCTGCATGCTCATACCTCAGACCACAGGCATCTCATTGGTCAA
>OZ026516.1:83406687-83409187 GCA_964019695.1 Loripinus fragilis
TTAACATTTATAAACCATACAAACTCTATGCAGTAAAGTGGTCAAAAGGAGACTACGCTTTGGCGCAGTGACAGTCATCAGGAATCGGATTGGATGATATAATTTACCAGTTAAAACATAAAGAAATCACAGAACACACACAATACTCCTGGAGCAGAACATTTAACAACTTCAAGCACTGGAACTGTAGCTTATAATTTATAACAAAGGCGGAGGTCAACCTGCAGTTGCTGACAATTGCACCCAATCATATTTAGGGATACAGGTTTGAATAAGTCTTTGGACTTCCTTCTGAGTCCCGTTTGTAAAATGCTCATATATTTTATTACTGTGTTGCTTTGTAAGTATTTATGTATTGTACAAATGAAATAAAGTTTAAACGAATCATATTTAGGTATTGTTGTATCTGCATGCTCATACCTCAGACCACAGGCATCTCATTGGTCAATATTGAAAATGACAAGGAAAGCTCCCTGCTTATCTTTTCACATCATAGAATATGCGTTTCTTATGTTCAGTGTGGTACTATTTACATGGGCCAGCACAGGAGATGCTGGTTATATTGCATATACAAACAGCGAATGCTCAGATGAGCCTGCGCATCTCTTCAGTCTCGCCA
The DNA here is from genome assembly GCA_964019695.1 of Loripinus fragilis. NCBI lineage: Eukaryota > Metazoa > Mollusca > Bivalvia > Lucinida > Lucinidae > Loripinus > Loripinus fragilis. Next base: position 83,407,307 of record OZ026516.1, read on the forward strand.
CAACCCCAGCGGCACATATACATAAAGTATGGAAGTGGATGAAGACACAGGTGAAAAGAAGTCATGTAGGCCCACTGCACAGCCGCGCATGCATCTTTCAAGCGCGACCTTACGCATATGTGATAATTACCAAAGTCGCATGTGCTGGCCCATTACAATGTAAACATTGCAGAAGTAGCTTCACGAAAAAATACCCATTTTCGTTGGCTCAATATTATAAGTAAATGGTGTGCTACTTAATAAACATGTAACAATTGATACATGGTCGTTGAAAAACACAACAATTAAACACATGAATTGAAAACGGGTGGAAAGTGAGAGAAAAAAAATGGCAGAAAAAAAAAAGTCTACAGCACCCGGTATTCCCAGGCGGTCACCCATCCAAGTACTAACCGGGCTCGACGTTGCTTAACTTCGGTGATCGGACGAGAACCGGTGTTTTCAACGTGATATGGCCGTAGACATCTGAGTGGTGAAAATTAACATTTATAAACCATACAAACTCTATGCAGTAAAGTGGTCAAAGGGAGACTACGCTTTGGCGCATGACAGTCATCAGGAATCGGATTGGATGATATAATTTACCAGTTAAAACATAAAGAAATCACAGAACACACACAATACTCCTGGAGCAGAACATTTAACAACTTCAAGCACTGGAACTGTAGCTTATAATTTATAACAAAGGCGGAGGTCAACCTGCAGTTGCTGACAATTGCACCCAATCATATTTAGGGATACAGGTTTGAATAAGTCTTTGGACTTCCTTCTGAGTCCCGTTTGTAAAATGCTCATATATTTTATTACTGTGTTGCTTTGTAAGTATTTATGTATTGTACAAATGAAATAAAGTTTAAACGAATCATATTTAGGTATTGCTGTATCTGCATGCTCATACCTCAGACCACAGGCATCTCATTGGTCAATATTGAAAATGACAAGGAAAGCTCCCTGCTTATCTTTTCACATCATAGAATATGCGTTTCTTATGTTCAGTGTGGTACTATTTACATGGGCCAGCACAGGAGATGCTGGTTATATTGCATATACAAACAGCGAATGCTCAGATGAGCCTGCGCATCTCTTCAGTCTCGCCACAACCCCAGCGGCACATATACATAAAGTATGGAAGTGGATGAAGACACAGGTGAAAAGAAGACATGTAGGCCCACTGCACAGCCGCGCATGCATCTTTCAAGCGCGACCTTACGCATATGTGATAATTACCAAAGTCGCATGTGCTGGCCCATTACATTGTAAACATTGCAGAAGTAGCTTCACGAAAAAATACCCATTTTCGTTGGCTCAATATTATAAGTAAATGGTGTGCTACTTAATAAACATGTAACAATTGATACATGGTCGTTGAAAAACGCAACAATTAAACACATGAATTGAAAACGGGTGGAAAGTGAGAGAAAAAAAATGGCAGAAAAAAAAAGTCTACAGCACCCGGTATTCCCAGGCGGTCACCCATCCAAGTACTAACCGGGCTCGACGTTGCTTAACTTCGGTGATCGGACGAGAACCGGTGTTTTCAACGTGATATGGCCGTAGACATCTGAGTGGTGAAAATTAACATTTATAAACCATACAAACTCTATGCAGTAAAGTGGTCAAAAGGAGACTACGCTTTGGCGCAGTGACAGTCATCAGGAATCGGATTGGATGATATAATTTACCAGTTAAAACATAAAGAAATCACAGAACACACACAATACTCCTGGAGCAGAACATTTAACAACTTCAAGCACTGGAACTGTAGCTTATAATTTATAACAAAGGCGGAGGTCAACCTGCAGTTGCTGACAATTGCACCCAATCATATTTAGGGATACAGGTTTGAATAAGTCTTTGGACTTCCTTCTGAGTCCCGTTTGT
>OZ026516.1:83469187-83721944 GCA_964019695.1 Loripinus fragilis
TTAGTTTCTGTCGATTAAAAATCTTATGAGTTATACTGTTGCGTTGTGTGTACTCTATTTATTTGATCTGTATGCAGTTGCAGATGTAAATAATCGATTACCAAGAGTTTTCGAACGTCGTAAGTTTCAGTTTTCAAAACGCGTGAAAAGAGAAGGCTTTGGCGAGTTTAAAAACAAGGAAAATCGACAAAGGTAAGGTTGAGGTAAGTTTTTAGCAGTAGACTACAAGGCCGCTTACACACTTTTGTAAGAATAAAATGCTTAAGGGGTTCAGGGGTCTTGAAAATCTAACAAGGTCACCCCACCCCACCCACATCCGTTGGTCCATATTCTGGAGCATAGAAACTGCTTCTCAGCTGCTGTATTTGACCAGTCAGTCACTTTAATTCTTGATATACAATCTCCCTGCATAATCCGTATTTGTGTTCGGGTCGGTAGAGCAATTGTTGCAGAGACATGCAAACAGCTGAGCATTGAAAGCCCAGAACCGGCTTGTCTATCTGTCTGCATTGTTCATAATGTATGGATATGTAACTGCTTGAGCTAACAGTCAACTTTGATGGTGTTCCTTAAACAAATTGATTGATTCGCATGTTCCTGACATTTCCTGTTCCTCAGAATTGATTGGCTGTTCCCCACAATTGATCAGCTGATCCCCACGATTGAAACTGTACCTCAAACTGTCTTACAAATGGTATACATTTATTATACACTCTAACCTTCTGCTGCTATACCACTCGGGGTTTTCTGCATTGCAGGGATGAAAGCACAACATGCATATACTCATTAAATCAACTTATTTGATTGTTTTAATTTTGAGAATGTATTTTTGTGGTCGGGAGTGCAGAGTATCATGTATTGTTGTCCACCATCCTGCTGCTGATCAGATGATGCTGTGATCATTCATGTGATACCTCCTGGATTGTGTAGGAGGCTCCCGGATTTGAACCCAATATCCCCCACTCCTGTGCAGTCAACGAAATCTCCCGCATTTAGAATTTGCTCTAATGATATTTTCGCAAGCGACCATTTTTACGGTGATCGGCAGGCACTTTTAACAGCTGTCTGTTATTAAACGCTACTGGTAACTGATCAGATAATGTAATATACATTGTGTCATACTGTGGAGGAAATAAACAGTTATTTGCTAAGTAGACCTAATACATGGCACGCTCCTCAGCATGACATCTTCTGAACATGTTGAAAAGACCGCTACAAGTACATCGCCCTCCATGAAGAAGAAAAAAAATATCACAAGTCTCACTTCAAGCTGACTTTCAATCAAGCGTAGTGAAAAAGGGACTTTTTTGCTTGTGTTCACTGTGCCTTTCGTCCTTCAGTATGATATCACTCACCAGATATGAAAGGATCTTGGAAATGATTCACGCATGTCCCAAATGCCCACAGACTGCAAAACAAAGTAGAAGTAAGGGTGCAAAGGTCAGGAATCGATACAATCAAGTACCACACCTGACCCAGGATACCATTTCGAAATCGCTTCTCTCTTCAAGGTGAAGAAGTGCTTTTCTCTGCATTCCCAGATATCCAAATCTATCATTTCTAAACAAAAAAAAATTATTTATGAGGTATTTTATGTCGTGGCTCACCCAAGTATGTTTTGTCAAAAAAATATCAGTGAAAAAAATATGAATTGTGCGCTCCCCTGACGTTTTTGAATTAGCTCTCTTGTTGCAATATTTAGCAAGTTCTGTAATTCCAAGGTGATTTTTTATACTTTCCAAATTTCAATATTTTAATTCAAATATTTTATAATTTTATATTCTACCTAAGATGACATTGACTGCAAGCTTTTAATCACTAAATACAGAAATTAGAGAAAAACATATTATTTTAAAATTGGCGTTATATATATATATATGATATCCATTTTAATTATTGAAATAATGCTAAAAATACCCTTCTCACGTTCAGGTGTTTTATACTGAATGGAGATGTTCCACATATGGGAAAGGTTGACTTCCTGCCAAAATGGAATCTAATAAAAATAAACTATAAGCCCTGTTGAACATATCATGTGCAAAGATTCAGTGATAAACACGCACATGCAACATATCTACTTTGGGGTTATTTAACCTTTTCATTCTGGATACTGGTAAACAGGTACTTTGGCAAACAGTGAAGACCCAAACAGTGGCATTTCATCAGTGTCTGCACTGTTTATTAAGATATCTAACAATCTTAAGTGAAACATTTTCATCAATTTAAAGAAATTTTGACTGTCAACCACTTTAAGTACAAAATGAACTATTCCATACTTAGTCTATCAATGTGTAGAGAATGAACAACCAGAATGAAGGGGTTAAAGACTTCAATAAGTCGCTAAAGTACACCTTTCTGTAACTTCGAAGAATCTCCCTCATTGAGACCCTGATCTCCCTCATCTCAACAACAAATCTCCCTCATTGTCATCATCAGGTTATCACATGTATGTGTGATAGCGCTAGTATCTTAGTGAAGATTAAAATATAATGTGTTTGTATGTTTCATTTAATGCCATGTCATGAATATTTGCAAATATTTACAAGCCATTAGATATGAATGTATATTTAAAAATAGTTTTTCTTGAAAACCAAGGCATATCGCCGCATATGTTGTTGGTTCTAAAATTATTCGTCTCAATGAGACGGTTCTTTTGAGCACCCAAAAGAAATGTTATATATATGAAAGGTAAGAATTTGAAAGTAATGCCATTTCGACTTTTATTCATGTAAATACACATTAAATGAATGTAAAAAACATAAATAAAAGATTGGTTTTGCATATTTAAAAACATTATATGGTTTAAGATACACTAATTAAACTTATGTTAATTAAATTAATATGTAATCCCTATAGCCAGAACAACAACACAATTCTTAAAAATCAATATCGTCAGAAAATCAAACAGTTTAGATCCTGATCAGGCCCGGCATTTTGTACCGCCTGATCTGTGTCCGTTCTTGTTACACAGGCTATCAGCAGACAACCCTAGTAGGTAAATAGGTAACAGATATAGATGTAGTTTATGTTTACAAAAATTGTATGGCTAACTGTATATTGTATGTGCTTTCATTTAATTTTATTCTCTACAATTTTTAGATATTGTGGATTGACTTGGATCATATATATATGTTTTATTATAGAGGCAGGGCATGGATACTGTTGAATATGATTTTTTTCTCGGAAAGCAAGAATGGATACTGTAAATGAATTGTTTTATAGGGACAGGATATGGATACAGAGGAATAGGATATTTTCTGGAAAAGCAAGAGTGGACCATGTACATGTATGGTCTTATAGGGACAGGATATGGATACAGAGGAATAGGATATTTCTGGAAAAGCAAGAGTGGATCATGTACATGTATGTTCTTATAGAGACAGGATATGGGTACAGAGGAAAAGGATATTTTCTGGAAAAGCAAGAGTGGACCATGTACATGTATGGTCTTATAGAGACAGGATATGAATACAGTGGGATAGTTTTTTTTGGGAAATCTAAAGTTGGATGGTTTTATAGGGACAAGATATGGATACAAAAGAATAGGATTGTTTTCTTGAAAACTAAAATTGGATGGTTTTTAAGGGACAGGATATGGATACAATGGAATGGGATTTTTTGTGTAGCTATTTCCAATGAAGATTGTGATTACCTCTAGACGGAAATGGCAGTCAGGTCGCTTTATTGTTGTCGGGGCTGGTCTAGCATGTAAGTCTGACTAGCTTTGATGAACATATAATGTATTTGACTGAATGCTACAATAAACTATGGAAATCTATAGAAACAATAGCAGTGAGGCACACTTCAAAATGTACTATGACCAGTCTGGATTGGATATAATGATCACAGGTAAATAATGTTGAAAATGGAGCCCTCAAAAATAGAGAGGACCTACAAAAAGTGAAAACAACATAAATGGTTTATTTAGTATGTTCATGAGAAGGGGTGCAACAACTAGTGGCATTTTGCTTGCTTCCAGAAACCAATAAAGTGTAATTATTTTTTTTAGTCATCAATTATAACATATGTTTTGGGTGCTTGTAAGAACCATCTTATTGAGACGGTTAGAACAGTCTCAACCATCTCATTGAGACGGTTCTTTTGAGTACCCACAAGGTATGTTTTGGTTGTGAAATAAACAAATGGTTTTTAATAATGTATGCTTATATGGAGGCCTAGACCCTGTCAAGTTTTTTAAAACTCTTTTCTTGTTAACAGTGATTTTTGTCATCAGCTTAAAACCTTTGCAAACAATTTTGACCAAGGCCAGGACCAACAGAATGTGGGCCAAACTGTTTGTGGAGATTATCAGTGTCATCATAATCATACTACTACCCCTACTATTAGTACTGCTGTTGCTAGTACTACTACTTCTACTACTACTACCACAAAAACAACAATTACTACTACTTCTGCTGCTATTACTACTAGTAGTCTTTTACTGCTACAAAAACAACAATATCTTCTATTGCAAATACTATTACACTTCTACTACCACTACTACAGCAGCAGCAACTACAACTGTCACTAGGGAGCGCAGTGGCTCAGTGGTAGAGTGCTTGACTTGAGACCTAGAGGCCGCGGGTTCTAGCCTCACCAGCGTCACTACGTTGAGGTCCTTGAGCAAGACATTTATCCTAGCTTAGTACTGGTTCAACCTAGGAAGGCCCGTCCCTGTTTAATTGAACGATTGTTGATGGGACTTAAAAAATCAAATCAAACAAACAAACAACTATCACTGCTGCTACTACAACACTTCTACTGCAACAACAGTAATTACAGCTATCACTACTGCTTTGATTACAACTACTATTATAGCACTTTTACTACCACTGCTACAAAACAACAACAATAACTACAAAAACAACTACTGTTGCAACTCCTGTTAAACACCTCACTACCACTACTAAAAACAACAACTTATAATAGCAACTACTATTACAACTACTGTTACAACACTTCTACTACTACTACAACAACAACAGCAATTACAACTATTACTGCTGCTAATACTATTATAACACTCCTACTATCACTGCTACAACACAACAACTACTTCTACTACTAATGCTATTACAACCTCTACTACAAAACAACAACAACAATAACAACACTTCTACTGCCACTACTACAACAACAGCAACTACAATTACTACTGCTACGACTACAACAACAACTTGCGAAATAATTGACAAGGCCTTTAAAGAATATCTGTCCAAGTTTAAAGACAGAGTGAAGGACAGTCAAAGAGGAGTCAATGAGGCAATAAGGAGGCAAAATGAGTCAATGGGGAGGCAAATGAGTCAAAGTTGAGTCAATGAGGAGGCAAAAAGAGTCAATGAGGAGACAAAATGAGTCAAAGAGGAGTCAATGAGGAGGCAAAATGAGTCGATGAGGAGAAATATGATGCAAAGTCACTCAATCGTGACGGCATTGTAGGTGACGAGAATGGGTTGTGGATTGATCAATGGTACTTATCCCATCAAATTCAGACCTATAATAACGGTAAATGAGGTAAAATCACTGCACCGTGACTTTGGTCAAGGGTGGATAAAGACTGCCAAATGGAGTCAAACAGTGCAAGTGCCAAACGAATCTAACTTCTAGTAAGCGAAATACGATGCAAAGTCACTCAACCGTGATGACATAGTAGGTGACAAGAATTCTTCGTGGATCGATCAATGGTACTAATCCCGTCAAAATCAGACCTACAATAATGGAAATATGAGGTAAAATCACTGAACCGTGACTTTGGTCAAGGTTGGATAAAGACTGCTGAATCGAGTCGAACAGTTCAAGTTACAAACGAATCTAACTTCTAGTAAGCGAAATATGATGCAAAGTCACTCAACCGTGATGACATAGTAGGTAACGAGAATTGGTCGTGGATTGATCAATGGTACTAGTCCCGTCAAAATCAATCCAATAATAACGGAAATATGAGGTAAATTCACTGAACCGTGACTTTGGTCAAGGGTGGATAAAGACTGCGGAGTCGAGTTGAACAGTGCAAGTTACAAACAAATCTGCCTTCTAGTTAGCGAAATATGATGCAAAGTCACTCAACCGTGACGACAAAGTAGGTGACGAGAATTGGTCGTGGATTGATCAATGGTACTAGTCCCATCAAAATCAATCCAATAATAACGGAAATATGAGGTAAAATCACTGAACCGTGACTTTGGTCAAGGGTGGATAAAGACTGCTGAATAGAGTCGAACAGTGCAAGTTACAAACGAATCTGCCTTCTAGTAAGCAAAATACGATGCAAAGTCACTCAGCCTACTGACTGAATTGTTCTACTGACAAACAATCAATCAAATTAATAACTATTATCAGGGGTTATAAAATGTCTTATCACTAGACAAATGTAGTGAATCTGATTCCCTTATAGAAAAGCCATCAATCAAATTATAGAATGTTCACCAGAATATAAAGAATGTATTGAATGTAAATAATACAAAACATAGGAATGTAAGAATACCAGCAATCACACCAACTGCTTCTGTCAAGCAATCAATTTAATTTATGCAAGAATTATCAGAGCATACTTAATCAGTGAGATGCACTTAATTAAGTCTACTTTGAAATATTATTTTTGGGGATGATATAAATCAAATCTGGTAACAAACAATTAATCAAAGATACCTATCTACTACTGACTGGAATAAAATGTAAAGAATGTCCATGAAGTGGATCTGATTCCCTAATAGAAAAGCCATCAATCAAATTATGGAATGTTAAGAATGTATGTGCACAACGTGTATTGGCACCGACATGTAAAGAATGTATGGAATATAAAGAATGCATGGAATGTAAAGAATGTATGAAATGTAAAGAATGTATGTCCACAAATCCACAATAAGTTCACCTTCTTATATACTACTCCTGAGAATATTTGTGTTTTGTGAACAAACCTTGTATCTTTTATATAGGTAAGGGAGCCAGCATTGAAGAGTATTATTCCGCCTAGATATTCAAGTTGAAGTCCATGAACTTCGAGTTATCAGTAGTGCGGTCCGTAATAAATATAAAATCAACCAATTAAGGAATTGAATAATATATTTTTTGACTTCTTGTGGAATGGCCCAGCAAAAATTAAACAAAATGTGGTTATAAAACAGTATTGTGAAGGTGGTCTTAGAATGATAAACCTGAAAGCATTTATCGATAGTATGAAATTAACTTGGTTAAGAAGAGTCATTTTATCAAACAGCCCTTGGCAATCTGTCATGGACAATACAATAAACTTCAATGGATTATTAGTATTTGGAAGATGTTATACTAATGCTATTCAAAATAAGATAAAAAATAAATTTTGGATTGATGTACTACATGCATACTCAGATATTCTCCAACTTACTGGTGAAGACACTGAACATTTTGTTCTTTCAAGTCCAATTTTCTATAACAATAAGATTATGATTGGCAACCAACCAATATATATAAAAAAGTGGGATCAGCAGGGAATAAAGAGCATAAATGATCTGATACACGAAAATGGTGAATTTCTTTCACAGGATGAATTTGAACATACTTATAATATAAAATCTAATTTTGTTCAATTTTTATGATTAAAGCAGGCAATAATGGCATATGCAAGAACATACAATATAATAAGTTTCTCTAAAAAACTGCATACACCATTGCTGCCTGCAAGTATACACCTTTTAATAAAATCAAAGAAGGGTGGAAAAGATATTTATACAATTCTAAATCAAAATTTAGTTAAACCTACATCCCAGTATAAATGGAATCATGTTTACAATATTGAAGAAAAAACTTGGAAAGAAATCTATTCTTTTCCTTTCAACCTATCATTAGGTACAAAAATGCAATGGTTTCAAACAAGAATAAATCACCGAATTTTGCCAACTAAAAAGTACCTGTATAACATGAAGTATGTACCGAGCCCCAGGTGTAGTTTTTGTCAAGAGGAAGAAACAATAAATCACATGCTCTGGCAATGCCAGGAATCTCAAAATCTAATTGGAGACTTCAAAAGATGGCTCAACAATAACAATATTAATCTGACATTTGTTGAAGAATTATTTATATTTAACATAGGGAAAACATACTCAACAGCAGAATTGCATATTTTTGTTATTATCAAGTATTACATATATGCTGCAAAACGCACCAACCACCCCCTATCCATAGTAGCACTGCAAAATAAGTTAAAATACTTTTATAAGCTAATGCAACATACAGCTACCAGAAAAGGCTCTTTAGATATATTTGAAAACACATGGACCAAGTACAAAGATCTGATAGATACAATACATTGAGCTAAAACATTTATAACCCTTGACAAAAGCAAACCCCTACTTTAATAACAAAATTTATTGCATAAACTTAAGCTCATTCGCGCTGCCATGCTGTGAGAGGAAAAGGTTGTCAGAGATTCACATTTTTTTGTCATTTTTTTTAAATGTATCTTTTTCATTTGACACTCCTGTCATCCTGTGCTAGGCGCTAATGGTATTTTCCCAAAATATTCAGACACACGCCCTAAATATTCAGACACATTGGATTTCTGCCTCAAATGGAACCCTTAAGATAGGGAGCAGGGTGATTGTCAGGTGGCAACAAAGTGAAACGCCATACAGACCTTGAGTATATATTACTGTCCCTTATTTTAGTCTGAGCAAAGTCTGTGCTGTTCAACTCAACCCAACTGTCTGAATATAGAGGGTAAGTGCAGTAATGCTTTGATTGTATGCTTATATACTGTTTCCTTAACCTTTCTTGTCCTTTAACACATATTACATGTATATCACAGCCGGGAGGGCACCAATCAGCATATTTTACCTAACATGGTTGTGTACTCAGTGCAACTGTAAGGTTGAATATGGTTATTTTATGTGACTTAAAAGCCACAAAAACTCACCAACAAATAAACTGGTCAAGCTATAAGAATACTTTAGACAAATAAAACCAGACTACTGAATGGTGCCTTCACGACTGTTTAAACTGTTTCAAAACAGCTTTTGATTTTGAAATTGCATGAAAGGTGCATGAAAGGGGTGAGCTAGAGATACAATCAACCAATAAAATACCTTTACTGTAGTTTGTAAGGCATGCAGAGGGATGGCACTCCCCGACCCTCTGTATGTCAGATGACGGGGAGAATAAAGTGTTAAGATGAAAAAAAAAAAAAAAAAAAAAATCAACCAATTTGACAATTCTCTTAATTGCTTCCAAAATGTGTTCTCAGTATTAACAAGTATTTTATTAGCCCTGATCTTTTCGTTTTCATTTGTTTGTGTTTTGTGTTTTTAAAACAAGCCTAAATGAAATGTAAGACTTTCACAGCCATTCTAAACCTCATAAGCAAAATAAATACAATTGACAGCTAACTAAGATGCAATAAGGCCTCGTGCTTGCTTCATTGGTTTGGCTTTACCGTTGTTCCGTTGTACATAGAGAATACTAGGTGGGTGTCTTTTGATCATGTTTACCAGGCAAGGCTTGGAGAACGCTTGTTGAATCGCGAGTGTTGATATATTCTATTTATCAGTTTATAAGTCTTGATCACATACATTTTGCATAAAGTTATGTTAGTAAAGACCTCCAATCATGAGAAAACGTTCTGTACATACATTTGTACCAGAATGGTATCCTAAACATGTTACTTTACAAATTCTTATTTTTTCTTCAATTTGGTGGCAATATTGGAAATATGCAAATTAGATAGTGAGGGCGGCATTTTTTGTTTGCCAACGTTGTATTTTGGATTCAGCATACCAAAATACTCATTGTATTGATCTCAAAACCTTTTTCTTCACAGAATGCCTGTACTTTCATAAATAAGCGACTTTTCTGATATTTTTCCTGACTAATATGACATAACATCAGGGTCATATATGCTTGAACTCTTAACATGAACTCCTCTTACATTGCTTTTAATGGAGGGTGTTTATATTTGGCACAATGGTTGCTTACAAAAGAATGACTTAAAGGCCATTGCAAAGCAGTACATCTACACAATTAAACGGGGCTCTTACAAGGTATGGGAAATAAACACAGGAGTCTGCCCACGCTTGGATTTTGATGATATCATGCTGATTAGTGCCTCGGGTATGACTTTTATATTAATGGTGAATTTGAGCTTTTATGCAATTCCATTGTAAATTTATGATGTCATGTATGATATCATTATCACACCTAAGGGTACCCGGCTATAAACATTTCTAAAGTAATTGGCATATCATGTAAGGGGCGCTAAAATGATGTATGAAATAACGATATCATTGTTAAGTTCGTTGATACAATATATGGCTTTGTTTGTATTAGGATAGTCATCGGGCATTAATTTCTATGTCATTGTACTCCAATATTCAACTGTATATTTTGTATTCAGTCAAATTTGGAATTCAAATTTTAACACATTGCAATCTTTGTCAAGATACCATTTCAACACAAAAACTGTCCATATACAAAGTGTATGTATATAATATGTTGACCAAATTTCTTGAAAATCAAAGACCGGTAAATATGTTTTTAGATTGCTATAAACACAGGGTCCTAATTAACCAATATGTACAATATACAATGTTTATGTTTCAGTGTAAAACTTACTTGAATTCTGACTTAGTTTTAGTTACCATCTGAGTGTGTTTATTGGTAGAAGTTGATATGTTCAGGGCTTTCCTTTTTATGGATTGGCACACAAAAAACAATAAACTTTGATAGTAAGTTCCACAATTCTTATTTGATAAAGTGCTTGACAATAATAATTAACCAAAAAGTTACATAAGGTGATACTCTCCTTAGCACAACAAGTCTTAATACGTTAAAACTACATGAAATCAATGTTGCGCTTAATATGTAACATTATCAAGAATGTAAATTCATACAGAAGAGAAACCTTACAGCAGACAATTCATACAGGAGAAGAATATAATATCTATAATATCATTATGTAAGTTAAATTAAAGCCTAGTTTGCTGAAAATACCCCCTGAAATTGAATAAAATGACATTTTTCATTCACAGACACTCTTGGCCGCAAAGTTATTGCAAATTCAATGCTTAAATAATCTCTGCTCATTCTGTTATGTAAAACCGATGCTGATTTTCAAAAGTGAGCACCGGTTATGTTTTAGCTTGGTTCGTATTCAAGGCATACATCTTCGTTTCTGGACCTTGCTTGTTGATGTTGAACACTATTCTATGGTACCACTGTCCAGTCTCTGATACACAATACCCTGTTCATGGCACCAAAATTTGGCTACTCTTGTTCAGATGGGATGTAAAAGAAATGCTTGGTCTTCTTGTTTTCACATGTTTATTGTTATTATATTATGTTTCTTCAACATTTTCGACTATGTAATCATTTAAAATGTCTAAACATGTTTTCTCTTTAAGAGAGCTGTAGGTAAATTTAAAAACAACATATTTTGTGAAGTTATTGATTTATTTTAACTAAATAATTATTTTTGCTTATACTGACCTACACTCATACCAGGTCAAAAATGACAATGTTACCGGTTATGAATTTTCATTAAATTTGGCTTATATATATCAGCAGGATATATATGGCAAGTTTTTGTGGTAATATGATAACTTGACAAAGACTAGAACATATCTATCTTTGAAATTTTATGTGGAGTTTTGTGTAAATTTTTGAGAAAAAATATTGAAAATTTATAAACATTTCTTCCGAAAATGTAAACCATATTTTATCCCAATGGTTTTGTGGTTATAATATAATGCCTGTGGTGTTATGGAGTCAATCTAAAAAGCAAATCTTGGAAATAAATAAAATTGTAGATTTAGGACATAGAAATTTAAGAGACAGGTATCACTTCAAAGATGGAGTAAGTTAGGGCTACCTCCTAATCCTTATTTTCAACTATCTAATATAATAAGTATATTTTCATAGTTTGTATATGTTAAGTTATTGATATGCAAAGCTTAAAGAAAATCCATGCGTGGACACAGATGTAAGTACTCCTTTAGGCTAAAATTAAACAGCATTTATTTCTATTCTTTAAGTCAATTTTCATTGTGAACGGTTTGTTGCAAACATTAACATTTCATAAATTCTAACTTATTCCAAACAGGAAACAATGACAAAACACTAGATCTTCGCACTTAAAATCACATATGCACAGCCATCTTTAATTACATTATAACAATATGGAAAAATGCATTAATCTTAACCCCCCTTAAACAACAACAGGTAGAAATGTAAAAAAAACCCCATAATATAATATATTAACGCCAAAATATATCAAAATAAAAGTGAATAAGACTTTCTAATTCAAAACCCATCTCAAACCTACATTTGTCCACTAAAAAACCATCAAATTTGAAAAAAAAATCATTTTAGTAGTCAGCAGATGACAAAAAACAACTCTTTTTCTTTTTCAAACAAGCTATCTTATAAGTAGTTAAATATGGGAATGCTCTCTATGACGTCCGCTTAGGGTCAAGGTCAATTTTTAAGACTCTTAAGACCCATTTTCACCCTATCTTTTTAAACATTAAAAAACCTCAAATCTTCAAAAAATCGCGTAATATAAAACTCTAATACCCATTTACCAATATTCAATAGCATAAATTTAAGAAATCGCATTATAAACTCACCAAAAATGTTCTTAAACAACACTAAGTCAACGCCTAAGACGGAACTTGTAAACTATCATTTGATAGGCTCTTATAAAAGATGCCCTCTAGAGCGCAGGATACGAAGTAGGTCAATCCTATTTTGACTTAATTTTGCACAAAAATTGACACATACTTTCAAAGACTAGAGTGTTCATTCCTGGACTCTGTATCTGTGCAGGTTTAACCCTCGCACGGATGCGGAGCCCAGGAGGGATATATATGACACATTATAATGTCCGATTTTATATTCAGTCGGGCCCTCAAGGGACTCCATTCATATGAGTGGAGAAACAAGGGGCTCTGATTTATCAGTCTTATACCAATAAAATTTCATGCTGAAGACTGAGGCGAGAACCTGCTCTGGGACTGATTCATATCAGCTCCTCGGGTACGGATTCGCCACAAATTCCTAACATTTAAATGTCTAGATTTCTGTCAAAATATACCCCATTCTACAATCATTTTAACAATAACCAATATGAGAGGAATACTACTACTACTACTACTACTACTACTACTACTACTAATACTAATAATAATAATAATAATAATAATATACTGAACGAAACTTCTAAACCGCCAGTTAACAAAACACATTTTTTTTCAATATAGCTCATTTATTATTAAGCTGTTTGAAATGATATTTGACACAGTATATTTGGGCACATTTATCCGTCGATTGAACATAACAAAGTTTGATTCAATAAGGATGTTCATTTATGCGTAACGATAGAGTACTGATACCGGTTTTGCACGTGGCACACGATGCTAAATGTTTTTCGCCTTGTGTATACTCGTAGTTCCATAGACAACTATCCGCCAATTTTATTTTATCATAAAAATGCCAACTTTTGGGTTGTATGAGTATAAAGTAGAGGGGTCGGGCTGTGGATTCAATCAAAAACGGGGCCTCGCTGAGACTGATTTATAATTTATCATAAAGTTTGACATGTTTTGATAGAGCCGAAAGTTTACACCACAACTTGTCAGTCATTTTTCATTTTTGCACTCGTATGACGAGAAAAATCGACAAAAACCGAGTATTATGTATGAAATAAAATGTCCCTTATAGTCCACCATACTTTGGTGCGGTGATGCTCAAATGCTGCATTGGAACGTCCGAATTGTCGAGATTGATGTGCAGTACGCGGTTAATGGGTGACGGATGTTTCAATAATATTGTAGACAAAAACATTTCATCACCATAAACATATTTCTGTGTTATTTTTGGTCATATAGGCCTCCATAGGATCACTGAATTGCATGAAAATTGCTACTTTATTACAAAATAAACACGATAGTGTTCAATAATGTCCATTTACAGCACCAGAAAGTTTCAACAATATTGTGGACAAAAACATGTCATCTACTGTACATAGAACCAATCTAGATTTTAATATTGTGAACAAGATATTATAAAAAGAATGGAGAGACTTATATATCCAGGTGGATGTAAGGCTTAGTGAAATATCGTAGTAATGTTGTAATTAGTATCGACAGTTTTACTAAGGGCCATTACTTCGTGAAAGGTTACGACAGATCTATAACAAATGAAGAAATTCCAAAAAAATGTTTAATTGATTTTTGTCTGTATTTTAATTTGGAAACACAGCATATGTTTGACGAACCAAAACACTTGCCGAGCACAGCCTACGAAAGTTACTGGTTACCAGTTGTCAAATTGAACGTGTGCAGCTTGGTACCAGTTGGTTTAGCTTCAAAACTGTATGTGATAAAAAGAAAAAAAGAATTGTTTTCTTAAATACTATGACATTTATGTCATCTTGTGAAGTAAACACATGTATATTTTAGTCATGAAAGAAACATTTTTTCACTTCATTTTATGAAATAAATGCGTCTATACTCGTATTGCATAAACCTCTCTCTCTCTCTCTCTCTCTCTCTCTCCCTCTCTCTCTTGTACACACAACCACTGGGAAGTTTATAAGTATATGGCGATTCGATTGTTCAGTTATAGAGTATGTCACGTTATTTTATTCGCGAGGCGCCTTTTTGTGCCATATATAAAAATAGTCGTTTATAGGTCCCGGCTTTCATCCATATTTTCTTCGAGACGTTTAAGTCTAAAGTGAATGCTATTGCAATTTGGTGGATTGTCTAGTGCCATTAAATAACACCGTTTGGCATTGCTAAAGTCTCCAATTACTTCATAGCATGCACCTAAAAGAGTTAGCGCGTTTGAGAAATGCCTGTCCAAGACATAATACTTTCCTATGACAACTTCCTCAAGACGTTGTAAAGACTTTATTGTGTTCTCATTGTCACACAAATGGTGAAAACAAAGAAACATAATAGAATGGGCGTACGCAACTGGTGGCATAATATAAAGAGGCCGACAGTGATCAACCTCTGGTTGAAATTCCACTGGAACGATAGATGAATTATCTAAGAGCACTATATTGTTTATCATAGCAACTTTCATTTTTGCTTCCAACGATAGACCAAGCCCGCAAACAGAGTTTGTGTAACGTTCCTTCTGGTCTTGTGTATATTCAGCTTGCCTGGCTTGTAACACAGCTGGTGTCAGCTTTTGCAGCGTTGTATTGAGTATTTCTAGAGCTGTATGATAGTGACCTTGGACATAATAAAATGAAGCTAACAGAATAAAGCCACAGCATGCATCCCCACTGCAAGCGTTTAGAAGGTGTACTTTCTGACTTCGCCTTGCATTCGCTGCTTCCGCTGCATTATCTGTAATCTTCAGCATTTGGGCAAGCTCTTGGTTCATAGAAGCTTGAAATCGTTTGACTACCCCCTTTGTAAAACTGTGCGTTTCTAATTCGTACAACTTATTGATGGTGTCTAAAGCAGATCGCAATAGATCCATGCTATCAAATGGATAAATGTGCATAACTCTGTGACACAAAATATCAAGTTTTGCCTCTCTCTCGATTTCATCTCCTCCAATCGATGGCCGCCTCTGGTATAATGATTCACATAGTAGAAGCGTCCTTGTATCATCTGTGATCATGTGCAATATATCTAGAAGAATCGATTTATTTCCATCGTAAATTCTACCAATAAACATATTGTTTTGAGGAAGAAAATAATTTGGACAAACGCAATCATTAACCCACCCAGTTATCTTCGTTATGCATAAATGAAAACAGTTGAACAGGTTTGCAGAGGACCACATTTTTTCGTTGTTATCAGTGTCTTCTATAACCCAGAATAAACAAGTCTTCATATAGTAAGAACAAAGCAAATCCCTAGTTAAATCATTTTTGTTGATGCACTCTTTAAGAACTATTTTCAGAAGAGCGTAACATAGCACCTGTGCGTAAGTCATCCTTAGTATAAGTTGTCTTTCTGCTAAGGCGAATGATATTCTCCAAAGCATGTCATAGTCAGATGAATTGCGTGGTCCAACTGGCACATAGACACAGCCGCTGGACAATAGATTGTCTTTTAATTGATCTGGCAGCCATGTTCGACTATTACAGCTCATCAGTCTTTGCTTGGCCATTGCTGGCCAGATAGCTCCTCGAAGACATATTGCAAAATCAAATACCCCATCACTTACACATGGACCATGGGAATCCATACCTGGTCGAATGAACAAGCCGCGAAATTTGGCGCTGGACACAAGTTTTCTCCCTTTATAGATAGTAAATGATTTGTTAATATACTGATTATCGATGTTGCAATCAGGTGCAAACAATTTCGCATACCCAGGACGCGCTTCGTACATCTCCATATACAACTTAGTCACACTCTGACTTGGTCCCGTTTTTGTCATTGATGGAATAACATCTTCATCTTTTTTCATCGATGATATAACATCTACATACTTTAGCATCAGCATCATATCTTCGTCGCTTCCTTTCATATCAAGTCCTTCTGGAAGGCTCCCACTTGAGACAGATACTGAATCATCATCTCCGAATCCATTCACAATATCCATTATCTCAAATGCTCTCTGTCTTAATTTGATGTCTTCTTCGCTTCCAACAACTTGAACGAGCGTCTGGTAAAGATTCCGTTGAATAATGTTGTCATTATCATTGTCCCTTAGTATGTCTTTCTTTTGTTCTTTATTAGACATTGCTCTGCTATCCTGATAAGAAAAGTAAAATAAAGAAGGCAAAGATTGCTGCCTTTATCAAGATTTTTATACGCTGTATAGTAAGGTGTGTTATTATTACCATATATACACAGTTCTGGTTTTCAACACCAAGATAATAGGCCTTATAATCTATTCAAAAATGCGCATTAGCATTATTTTAGGAAAAATGGTCTACAGAGTTTTCCGCCAGGTAACATACAAACCAATGTCTACTGATACAGCGACCAGCTGCAGTACCACAATTTCGGATGTAGATTGAAAAAGCAGTGCAAACCAGAGCCACAGATCTTTGAATATGGCATAAAACTCGTTTTCGTATGATCTGGCTTCAATAATATGGGCATACAAAGCTTCGTATAATACAATGAATTTGCTGAATGCCATGTAACGTCTTTTCATAATTGCTCTATTTACACTGTATTGCTTTTTTGTTAACGAGGTATCATTTACGGAATTGAGGAAGTATATATAATATGCTATATTTATACTTAGTCAAGTAATTGAGCTGGCTCTAATTTTTACTTCAATGATTTATTTTGAAGCGAATGGTAATTGTATTCATTTGTACTGTCCTGTCAGCCAATAGTGGCAGCGACGTCATGGTTTGCTTACATTGTTAAATAAAACATTAACTTTTACACTCCACTTGAGCAACCGCGAATCGATAGATCATCGTTTATTAATCATATCCTGCGGATAGGATTAATACACAAATGATCTATCGATAATAAGTCCCTGATACTTTTGTAAACAAAAGATGACGTCACTGTTACTCTTGGCTGGCAGGACAGTAGTAGTTATTTGAAAAAGAAACTGGACAAACAAACAATATACCCACATTATTTTTCCGCCTGCTACTCTCTTTCAGCCAAGCGCCTTCATGATGCGGTTGCTTAATCAGGAGAAATATCATGCGAGCCTCGACACGTGATTTCCAACAATGTGGTATTTGACAAGTGTAGACTCATACAAGCCTGTGCAGCCTACTTTTAAGCTTAGAAACTTCAAATGATGTTCGGTCAGTATCTTAGCAGTCATAGAATATTCAAGTGACTTGCAAAGGCTCTGATCAGACTGCGCATATGCGCAGGCTGAGCTGAGTCTTTGATGGTCGCACATACCACATTGTTGAAAGTCTCATGTTGCGACTCATTTCATGATGATACTATTAGATATTGTATGTGCCAAGTTATCTTAGAGTTCTTGTGAATAAGCGTATCATGATGATAATGGATATTTGGATGTGCAAAAAGCATTTGTTTGCAATCCGCAAAATATTTTGGCATTACATGTTTAAAGAGCTGTATCAGTATGTTTCTAGTTGTACAATTTATCCGACTAGATCTTTGCTGAAAAATATGACAGCATGTACAAGTAACAGACATATCACCTTATCCCATAGCAAGACTTTAACTTGATTTGTCAGGAATCTATCTTAAGAAATATCCAGCAACAAGTTCATCATTGCTGATGTGGACTATGTTAATGGTTTGTCTGAGACTTTTGCGGTGCCTGATAAAAGGCCTGCTACTGATTCACATCTGTTGAATAAAGAAAACCCCCAAGTTAAATTCAGATTGTTACTGACTATGGGTCAGAACATGTTAGGAAGGTTTTAAGGGATCTATGAGGTCGCTTTGTATTCACCATGTTCAAATTAGCAATTATTACCCTCAGATGTTGCAGAAATTTCACAAAACACTTCATGATGTTCCCTCTGAAAATGTACGAAAATCAGCACACTTGAGATTGTTTTTAATTAGACTTTGGCTATTAGTCCATTAAACACTAGCGTCTCTTCAAAATGTTGACCCTTTTATTTGCTGTACAACAGAGATTGTGTTTTGCGAGTAGACAATTAAATGAAATCTCGTTGGACGTATCAAGGGGAAGAATTTCATCAAATAGCTCTACACTTTCTACTTCAATAACAATCAGGGAAAATGCAAGCTTGAATGCAAATGGAAACGCTACTTTTCATATATTTGAAATACTATCTCATCAAAATTCAGCTTGGTGAATCTACCAGTAAAGTCCATGCATATATGCTAAGAGGTGCTAATATTGACGTTATGTGTCATCCCAACATTCAATTATGGAAAGCCGCTCAGGAAAACTCCACCTAAATTTTTATAGGAAGAAGATAGCAACATACACCAAGAGGGTCCATATGAAAGGCTTGCAAAGAAGTATCAGACAGAAAGAGAACATTTAGATGAAAAAGTAAGTGAGTATGATCAGACCATACCACAAGCACACACCACAGGCCAACCCGCGGCACCGTTATGAAGAGCCATAGACAATTAAGATACCAAGACATCCAAAAGACAGCATAAGCAAACCAACCAATTAATGCATACTAAAACAAAGACCAACACAGAAAGTCACAAACAATGAGAGGTAAATAAAAAAATAACTAAACAAGTCAACAACAACAGAACCATGGCCTTAGAACGGACAGCAACCTAAGCCACCAGGGGGCTTAAATACATTTAACTGCTGCCTATAATCCATTGATGGAATATGCTAAGTGACTTAAAACTACATGTAAGGACATCATGAAACGAGAGAAAAAGTGGGATAAAATAGGGTGTCTAGACTAGTATAGGGGATTCTATAGCTAGCGGAAGTTTAAATGAACCTTTGGACTGTGTCCCTAAGGTAGAATCTGGTTCCGGAACGGAATCGTATTTAAATGATGACGATGCTATGTATGTGGATGGGGTTAATGTATTAGGTAACCTTGAATCTAGGGACAAGGCATCGTCAGAAAATCTTAGAAAAAACTAAAGTACAAACTTAAAAAAGTAAACAGAACTCTTTCAAAACATAAACAATTTGTACACGTTGCTAAATTGTCTTCACGTCTGCGCGTCTGTTTATATGTGCTTTGTGGTCACCTGCTGGGAAAGGGCTGACCTCTTGGCTCTCGTTTGTGGTGTCTAACTGTGAGTTTGTAACTTTCCCATTGGTATCCTGGGTCAGGTGAGGTACTTGATTGTATCGACTCCTGATCTTTGCACCCTTACTTACTTCAATTAAATATACTAAGGTAGCATCTCCTACCAAAGTATAGATATTGTACACCAAACAAAACAAACACAGACAAATAAGGTATTCCACTTTTAAAAAATCTCTTTTAATTCAAGAAATGCTCATTTTCATTAAATGTTTACTTCTGGTAAAGTCTTAGTTGACGTTTTGTATGACGTAGATAAACATCTGTTCCTTCCATGTGCATGAACAAAATACATTGATGCAATCGGATTAGCCAATCGGAAAACTTCGGCTCAGTTCAAAAAAGCTCCATTTTATTAGCCGGAACTGGCGTAAGGAAAAATAGTACTGTAACATGTGGGTTCAGTCGTATTAAAATCCATTATTTTGATTACCCGAAACGTTTTATCAACATAATAAATGAAGTTATGATTTTTCTATAAGATATTGCTGTTGCAATATTTTATTGAAACCCCCCCCCCCATAAACTTCATTTATAACCGTTTGCTTAGCTGCAATCACACTAGTAATTGTGTTGGTATGGCTTCTGTGACGCCAGCCAGCGCCACGTTATGTAACGTCAGCGTCACGTTATAAAAGAAGATCCTCGACGTACATCCCAGGTCTGATTCCACGGAATTGGCCGAGGCAGTTGCGATTGTCAGATGAGCATGTTTTGGCGGTATTTAATACATGAAAGTTTGAGTATGCTTTACAATTACAAAGTACAAAAAAGACAGCTTTTTAACTTTCTGAGACAGCTCGGAAGTTTATTAAATGTTTAGTGTCATTCCAAAATCAATGTTCATTGACAGTATCGTTAAACTTGACATGAGTTAGGAAGCCTCCATGAGAGCTAAACATTTTTTGTGTACTATATTTTCTAATAACAGCAGAAACCACGTCGAAAATTTGGTCAGTAAACATATTAAAGCCTCCCCCATCCCCAAGGGGGCGGGTAATCGCATTTTGTCTTAATACGTAGGCTCGGGCTACCGTTCACCCCAAATAATATCAGGAATATCAAGCATCCCCAAAAATATTTGAAGTTTTACAAATCCCAAACATACCCCCATTCTGTACCTTGACCTTAAGAAAAGACCCTAAAATGCATAGAAATGA
Source organism: Loripinus fragilis (assembly GCA_964019695.1). Lineage (NCBI taxonomy): Eukaryota > Metazoa > Mollusca > Bivalvia > Lucinida > Lucinidae > Loripinus > Loripinus fragilis. Next base: position 83,490,008 of record OZ026516.1, read on the forward strand.
CCCCTAAATATAGTCCATTTTTGTGATGACCCCGAAAAAATATCCACAAAATCTTCATACCCCCCAAAATATTCATTTTTTGAAAAAAACCCAAATAATGAAATTCAAAATCTTGAAACAAAAAAAAAATAAAAATAAAAATAAAATGATCCGAGCCTACATGTGCGAATGTATGAAAATATCAGAGTACCCCCGTGGGCCCCCATCCCGATAGTTTTGGCTGCTGTTCGTTCAAGGTGGCAGTTCTGTTGTTGTTTATTAATTGTTGTTCCCATTGTTTATTTGTTTGTTTTTGTAATCCTGGACCTATTTGTGTCCATTCGAGTTTTGCAATAAATTCACTGAAGATGTGAGAGTGTGTTGCTTTACTTAACCCAAATAAGCCTAACGTCCTTTTTGTGGGACATCGGCAAACAAAGGCAAACCAGATCACACGCCGCAAAACGCGGCGTCTGATCAGGTTCTCCACTGTTTGCTTACAGAAGATTCTTTTAAAATTTGAATCAAAATGAAAAACACCACCCAACAACCCCAGAATTTGAAATGGACTCGTCCAAATGATAAGGATGGGAAAATACATTCGGCATAAATGGGTTAATTGTGTTCATACTTCAAGTGGCTGTTGCTTTTCAGTATTTCTACCTTGTGGTGCAGTAGGTTGGCATGTGGTGTGTGATGGTGGCAATTGCTGGGCATACTCGCAGTGGCGGATCTAGAGGGGGTTCAGGGGGCTTATTTGAGTCCTCCCCCTTTTAAATTTCTCATGAAAACAAGTGAGACCAAATTATTTTATTTTGCATGGGATACGTAACCCATATAAAAGTGAAAAAAGAACAAAAATCAGGAATCGATACGATCAAGCACCACACCTAACCGGGATACCAATGGGAAAGTGACAACTTCACAATTAGACATTACAAACGAGAGCCAAGAGGGGCATAGGCAAATAGTGCATACCCAGATCAGATGCCGCAGAACGCGGCGTCTGATCAGGGTCTCCACTGTTTGCTTACAGAATGTTCTATTAAAATTTGAATAAAAATGAACAATTCCACCCTACACCCCTTGAAACGCAAGTGGACTGGTCCAACTGATAACAGTGGGATATTCCATTCGGCTTAAATAGGTTGAGAAAAACGAGATAAGATCAGCAATGCGAATCAACACGCTTTTTCGTAATTAAGGTTTATCTCCAGTATGAATTGTTTTAAGAAAAGGGTAGTCGTACGACAATGGATACCAAGTGACAAATAACTACTTACAATGGCGTAGAACGCTGAAAAAGGTACGCACATCAAAGGGAGACTACTGGGTCAAGCAGTGATTCTTTTCAATTGCGTCCCTTTCCAAAATGGGAACTCCCAAAGGGAGCGAATTCTGTCCTTTAAGAGCAGTTCCTTAGAGTGGAAAATCACTTATACCACATTAGGTGACCTCCCTTGAATGTTGCTATTTTTTTATTACGCACGTGCGTAACTGAGTAATGGGAGCTACGCCAATGACTTATGAGATTCACAAAATATATTTGTCTGAGTACCAGGATGTCTATTGAGGCGTTTCACATAGCGCTAGCTACTCCAGAGAGTGAGCATACAAAGACGCTATTTTATGTGACTATGCCATTTGACCCCAAATCTGGTTAAGGGCCGATTTCCTTGAACATAGTTTGGGCTCCAGGCTCGGAAAGAATTGAAATGCACTAGTAACTAATATGCATTTTAACTGAAGTTAACGAAGTTCGTCCATCTTTCTGAAAACTGACAGATGTACTGCGTACGTTTCTCTTTTGCTTGTTATAGATTTTCATAAAATTAACAAAGTATCATTGAATCATACGCGCTGTCCATGTTAAACAGCTTATTGAAGTCTTTCTTTAAGAACTTTGAAAAGACTCAAATATACGTTGTTGTCTGTAATAAGATTATTATTCTTGTAATTGTTGTCACATGCTATTAGTAACCCCAAAAGTCTACTTCCTCAAGTTCTGTACGAGGGGCGTTCATTTTATCATTTAGTTGTGGCACTGTGGTTCTGTAAGGCGCATTATGAGACTTGCACATATTTCATCCATTTCAATCGATTGGTGTGTTCTTCCTTGACAGAAATTCAGTTTCTAGTCTTAGAATCCAGGCTCTGAATGCAGATAAGTAGACTTTTTGGGCATGCCATGTAGACACTGAACAAGGGCACTGCAGAGAGCACTTTGAGGCTGATATCGACGTATGTAGAGTTTTTATTTCAGTAAAGTCAACCGAAAAAACCACAGAGACTCAAGTTTGGTGAATAAGGCGGATTGGGGAACTGTACCACATTTTCCGTTTCCAGGAAATCCTGAACCAGTTTAAACTTGTGGGCACCCGTATTGTCACGAATAGGACACAGCCTCTAAGATCGGCTAGATGTTTGCTTTTCTCATGTTTTTCCTTCCATTTTTGAAAGCACGTTGTCCTTATAGAACTTACCTGTAACTTTTCGAGCTTTGGCACTTAAACTTGAACAATGGGCTAATCAGAATTCAAAAGTAAGGTATTTGAAACTTTTTCCTACGCCTTTTGTTGTTTACCATGACAGGTCTAGCTTGAACTTGGCACAGCCACTGCTTATCATTGCCACGTCGCTGGGGCTCAATTTTGTATATCCAGGTTCAATTAAGTCTGCAAACACCTTGGGATCTCAAGCTCTTGTAGACTCAGCTGTCTCTTGAAAAAATGTAATAATCAAGTTAAGTTTCTCTCATTTTTATTAAATATCACATGAAATTGAAATAATTTGGTCTCACTGAGATCAAATTATTTAATTTTTATAGGATATTTAAAACTGGGGACGGGGAGGGGGCTCGAGCGAACCACCTGAGTCCCCTCTGGATCCGCCACTGAATTTTCGCATATAGAAAACGAAATATTTCTTTTGACATAGATCATATGATCTACGCCCTGAGAAAACCTGAGTTTGGCGTATTTCAACAACAGCGACGCAGACCAACAAGCGCATTCACACATAATACAATAAATGTCCTCCTTATATGTTTAGTATGTAGTATACAGTGAGCCACTTTAGTTATGCACCACTTATAAAATGTACAATTCCTCGGAAAAGAAATATTATATTTTTATTCTGAGACTACCAGCGTAAAGCGCATTTATATACTCATGTCCAATGAAACCGCACCACTCTTCAGATGCGCATATTTATGACCTATCAAAAGCTGTGCACAATTGTGTTATTTATAATTATTATTTAGGACAAATGCAATGTTTTCGCACAAAAAATTCAATTACAGTGACTCCGTTGACACATGACGTAACGTCAGCCTCAAAATTGCGTTAATCGCATCTTGGGCGTATACAAAAAGACCCCAAATTATCGTTTAAATGTTTTCTGTTTGCCAGTAGATCCCCTGTCATTTCGCCACAACTTTGACATGTGTGACGCAACACCTAACGCTACACTAACGTGAACAATGTCACTATGAAAGCTTAAATATGGAGTGGTTCGACAAAACTCGACGTAAAATGTTTAATTGCGATTTCTACAGTCCTAGTGTTCTACACAATGCTTATTTCCGTAGTACAAACTCACACACATGCAAAACGTCATACAAATCCTCTAAAAATTTGACGTTGCATCACTGACGTCAACTCTGAGCGTGTCGCCAGCCATTGTTCGCAACGCTAGCGTTTTAAATCTTCTAAAAATTGTTTTCATCTGTTGGTGCCAGTATTATCTAACATTAAGTTCAACACAGATACTCTAAGGTTTATGTATACGAGCTTTTAGAGATTGACGTCTATCCAAAAACGTTGATACCTACGCTCTTTCGATGTTAACGACCCGCTACACAAGCAATGCATCTTCTTGTTACGTTATTGTCGTAATTTTGCATCAGTAAAAGAAGGATTCATTGAATGTCTCGATTTTACGCCTAGTCAAAATTATGCTAGTGACGTCACGTCGTGACGTTATAGCCGCTTTCAAGGCAAGATGACTATTCCTGGCTATCAATTTAGAGAATATTTGCATTTTATACACAGAAAAAATGCGAGAATAATGCTTTTGAAAATTTTGACACATTAGATGGCTGGTTGTGTGACCTTCTGTTTTGACGGTTGTTTTGTTAAATGCTTCCAGCACGTGCCACCAGTGATCGGTCCCTTTAAAAGACCTATCAGTAACTTACGGAATTACTACAGTACAATAAGACGCAATTGCAAAAACAAAAGGTCATGTCGTTAAAAAGATATAGTCATTTTTGTAGGTGGTGCGTTTTCATTCGATATGAGTATAGTTGCATTAGCTATTTTTTTATTGTGATCAGACCAGAAATGAATAAGAAAATGGATCGTGAAGGGCAATACTTTCAAAACACCATTTCACAATGCATTATTTCAAATGAAACTCAGATCGCATTGCACTTTTTTCAAAGTCGAATTTCTGCTATGCCAGAGATAAGGGCTAATTTATTATTGGCAATATCTATGACTAGAATGTGTTTGTTAATTTTGTCATTTTTAAACGTTTTACTATTTAGGTTCCCAGCTGGCCAAGGTTTGAAAAAAATTGGTTTTAGTACTTTTTTAAAGTAAGTTAAAATTTAGTATGATTCTGAGTAAACTTGCTATCAAAAAACTTCTTTGTAATTTCATTTGGAACAACCATGTATCCGCCGTTTATTTTAGTAAAAAAATAATGGATTTATAAGCGTCATAGTGTTGACGTTAGTGATAACGTCGCTTCTACCAAGGCTATAAGACGTGTCAATGATAAGGTGTTTTAGTGTTTTGATACTTCTATGTCAACAAGTGACTCATAACAAAACAATTTGCGAAGGAAAACATGTTTGATTATTATAACTGACGTTAATATGACGTCAAAACGAGCATTTCTTCAAAAAGTAACGGTGTTACTAAATTCAACGACCGTAAAAAGGGGATTTACTTGAATAAAATAATTCTTTTTGGTGTTTTTCTGCCACAACCATCACCATGGATACTTCCTAGCGCAAAATGCAAATAGGAAATATAGACGTCCAGGTTGCACGTGTATTTTTGTCAAAATTGCCTTTGACCTAGCAGAAAGATTCGCATGATAAAATGTCAATAAGTAAATTATGTTCGATTCCAGCATTTTTGTCAAAAAATGTGGACCCTAAAAAGTGGTGCGTAACTAAAGAGGCTCACTGTAATTGTGTTACTATAGGCTATCCAAATTTGCAATATTCTTACCTGTCTGTATACATGTAGCTTAGCAGAAGTAATTGAGTATAACCTTGTCGCTAATCCCAAGGGAGGGTTTTGGGTTTCTTGTGATGAGGAGCAAATGGACCATGTCGCGAGAAAAAATGCCTGTGGGGTTCCCGACGAAGTAAGACCCAAACCAGTCTGCTAAGCTACAGGGACGAGCTAAAATATTGAAACATTGCGTGTGCCAAGTTAACTATTTATCTCTCTGAAATGCGAATAACAAAGGCGCTGACCAGACTGCGCAATCTGCGCTTTTGTTGTTCAGATGGAACACTAAAATCAGATTTCCTTCGCGGCGAGGCCAAAAAAGGTGGCTGTATTATTATTGTATCATCTTAAATCCCAAGTGTTTTTGCGACATTTCTGAAGCTTTTTGATGTTAGATTGGCTTCATATGATAGTAATGAGTGTTGGAAAAATAAATTCAAGAATGTAAACACTTATAATGAGTTTTGAAAATGGGCAAAACGATAAAAGTGGGACCTGCGAGGGGCACTCAATATGTAATGCAATTGCCTTAACAGTTTCGAGCTTTTAATAAGCTCGAACATGATTGATAGTTGGCAGCAGAATAGCCCAGCTCCTTTGCATTCTTATCGGATATACGAGTACACCTGAATTTTCAAAGGTGAAAATCTAAAATTCCAAGTTTTCGATCTAAAATTTCAAATTCAGATCTGTTGTATCACTTAATTCATCTGGAAATTCAAGCTCTCAATCTGAAAAGCTCGAGATATCAATTTGGTAGTCCAAGATGTAATGAGAATTACAAATTATATGATAAATTATAAAATGTTAGAATGAAACCCTTCATTTCCAATCTCAGTCCTATCAACATTATGTACAAAAATGTTATGTTCAAAAAGATGGCATTGTATGATTGACTAAGCTTAAAACACGTATCGTAGCATCGTCTTCGCGGTGTAACATGCGATTTCATTCTGTGAAAATTACCTTCATCTAACTACAAATGGAATATGCTACATGTTACAAGTTTAAGCTTTTCCAAAAAAACTTGCTATCTCTACTGAAGAGTATTAAAAATATTTGATCAAAATTGTCTGGACACTCGCTGAGCACACAACTGTTTGTCTCTCCATTAGATTGGATTTACGTAATATGGGGAAGAAAATACTAGCCTAAGGTGTAACTTAGCTTCTGTTTGATCATTTGTTTTTTGCGTGTTTGGGTTTAACAGCCATTTGAAGCATGTTTTAGTCCTTTAGAGCATAGTAAATAATTCTAATACAAGCCCGCCAATCTTTAATTCTGTCAATACTATTAAAAGGCATTCTTCAAATCAGCAGAAGTTGGGGTACGTGAGAATGATTATATAAATAAGGGTATAACTGTATTCAAAATTTTCATTTGGGGAGGTATATCGCCGGATATACGGTCGAAAATTTAGTTTACGGCGACGGGGCATACCCCCTGCCACTCCCACCCCCTCAGGATCCGCGCATGAGTTGATCCCAACTAGCACAAGTCCAATTCGTCTGTATGGCTACCTTAGCAAGAACCGTTTAAATCAGGAAGACCACCATCACAGTGTGTTGTCTATTCTTAGAAATCAACAATCTTTGTTGTTGCAGTTAGAAGGAATCCTTACATCAGCATCTAAACAGGAAATGATCTAATTTAGCAGCAATAATCATATCATTAAGCTTCCCTTTTTCTTCTTCAGTCAATTCATGACCTTTATAAATACACGCTAAAACCAAATTATATAACTGGGTTTTAATGTCAATTAAACTACATTTAAGATGCATTCGGGATAGAAAAAAGTTCAGTGATATTTAAAGACAGAAACGGTTCATTTCTATGCACAGATTTCCTGCGTCTCAAAACAACTTCCATATGAGATTATGAAAAATGAGCACGGTAATAAATATTCCTTTTTTTTATAAATTGACAGTGCATGCATAAAACAAACGGTATGCAAAGTATTGAATAGATTTCAATGTGGTAAGTATTTAGTAGCATATGGCCGTAAATTTCATTGACCATGTTGACTGTTTTACCAAAATATACACTGACCCAAAATGAAAACTTTACACTTTATTTCTTTGAATAACTGTTTTGTTAGTATACATTTAGCTGTAAGATTTACGCATGCTTATCGAGACTTCGTCGCAGATAACGATTACGCAATATTTATTCCAATCCCATGTCTATTCAAGTGTCAACGCCTGAAAAATGTGTTCCTTCCGTTGCACGTGCTGAGGAACAGATGGTTCTTTTACAGCTTTAAAATCGACAAGAAAACATTTGCAGCTGAGTGCTGGTAATAAAAACAATTTATTGTTACAAAACGCTTCCATTTAGTGACGGAACGTCTTTCAAAACATCAAAGAAACCAAGTTATTTGCGTGCTCATGGCGGGGTCTACGGTAAATAATATCGCTCATCATTTTGGCTGCTCTAAACGGACTTTTCATTATCTTATGAACTGGTACAACAAAACTGGGTATGTCAGAGTTCGTGCAAAACCTAGTCGCGCAGGTGTGGCGACGTTACGTCATTATCGCGTTAACACGTTAATTCACCCAAGTAATCGTTTTAAAAGGCAACCATTATTGCTCGTCTTTACGGGGTTCTTGCATAAAAGATAATTAGTCATTTCTTGCAAAATAACAGACCTGGCATTTTCCACTATGACAATGCAAGGCCTCACACAGCACGTAAATAACCACATAATTCCATGCTGAAAATGACGTCAACTATTTGCCTTGACCTGCTTCATCCCGGGTCATGAACCCCATAGAACACGTATAGGATGAATTGGGTTGGAGGGTCAGTTCCAATCGTCAAATGGATGCGTTAAATGACTCCAATATGCAACCCTGTTAGCATTACATACGTATCCCTAACGTGCTCATACAACGTTACGTAATTCAATGAGGCGACTTTTTCTGCTAAGCATTCGTAAAAATGGAGGTCACACTGGTTACTAAAGATCTTTTTAACATCACTTAAAGCACGCAGTCAGTATTTTCTTGTTTCCAAAATCTGTGTGACTGTTTAAATTGTTTTTAGAATTTTTTATTTTGACCCCTCTGAACTGAATTATTCATAAAAAATTATGTAATTTATGATTTTCATCCAATATTTTTTTTCAGAGACATCGATAAGGCATTGAAGATTTGATGACCGAAAAAATTAACCCCGAAATTTAATTTATCATCAAAATATATAATTTTGAATACTATGTAAAGTTTTCATTTTGGGTCAGTGTAAAATAACCAAATCTTCATTTTGGATCAACGTTATGTACTGTGAATAATAATAATAATAATAATAATAATAATAATAATAATAATAATAATAATAATAAAAGTCGATCGATTGATTGATTGAAAATAATGAAACGGTTCTATTGACGTATGTATTTTAATTGCAATAAATCAAATATCCAAAGGGCAGCTAACTCCACAGTCAGATCTCGGATCTTGCTTAATTTTTAAACCCATTTGAGATGTTAAAGATAACCTTGTTACATGTACCTACAAGAATGAAGAAGATCCAATCATTGTCATAAGAATTTCCCTGTTTTAACTCTATGGGAGCTATCTATTGCCATTAAAAGCAGGACTCTATTCCGATCTAGCCAAAAACCTGAAACATCCTTTCCTCCACCCCAATGTTGATTCAAACAGCCACCAGTTTTATGCCACACCAGAATAAGGCAAAATCACACCATCTTTCTAGTGATGCAGATGATGATTAAAAACCAGTTAAATGTTGTACATTAATACAGACATAAATTAGTAAAATATATACATTGGGCCCTAGAAAGTAATATGCCATTCTAGTGAAAAAATGGTCAAAGTAAAAAAACAACAACAATTTTTCTACAAACCCCCCCCCCCCACATTTTAGAACCCCAGCGTGGGGTTGTCCCCTCTTATTTTCAAATGGGGAAATAATACTGCAGGATTATTTAAAACAATATTCAAAAATGATCAAGAAATAAATTGTTTGATTGTAATAAATTGCAGCAAATGATCCCAGCAGGCACACAACGTTGACTCAACATTGATTAAACATTGATTTAACGTCATGACGTTGAATCAACGTCGAATCAATCTTTAGACAACGTTGTGTGCCTACTGGAATTGGTATGGTTTAATTTCCAAACTTTGATTTCGCATGCAGGGTTTTCTCCCATTTCAGATGATGGGGGAAAACCCCACAGCTTTTTTTTGAAAAAATAAAAATGGTTTTCCCCTATTATATTGCTTAACAAAACAAAAATGAAGCTGAATTGGAGTATTAATCATCCTTTGATGCCTGTTAAGCAAGAAAAAAAACGTGGGAAAAACCACAAAATGAAATGGGAGAATTCACCAAAGATTCATAATTCATTTTATTAATAAATGAGATTAGTTTTACAGTTCAAGCTAACAGAATTTAATACCCCTCCCCCATTTTCCCCACCCATTTCATCATATGGGAACATGTCTGTTTTTGTTTGGTTTCTTTTCCTCCCCTGAGTACATGACTTTATTTTTGTTTCATTAATCAAAAAGAGAAACATGTTATATCACCGGAGCCTTTATCAGCAAATAAATATATACAGCTGCTCACCAAATTTTGGATGGGTAAAAATCCACCGGAGTAGTATTGAGGGGACTATCTTGTAACTTTTAAAGGGGTCTCTCAACTTAAGCTTGTTAATGAAACAATCACCAGTAAGGCATATCAGGATAATATCAAAAGCGATATAAAACTCCAAAATGAATCACGCGTGAATATTTTGAAGAGCTATTGCAATGTGCGTTATCTTGTTGAATGCTTGGGGTATAGTGCATTCATATTGGAGTTTTATCGCCTTTGATATTATCCTGATATGCCTTACTGGTGATTGTTTCATTAACAAGCTTAAGTTGAGAGACCCCTTTAAAAGTTACAAGATAGTCCCCTCAATACGACTCCAGTGGATTTTTACCCATCCATCAATGTCATATGGATATATTTGTTCGTGTTTCATCTGAAAGGATACATTTTCCCAATTTTAATACAACTTCAAACCCTTTTTGCCCATTTAACTGTTTGGCAGTACTCTACTTTCCTTTTGGCCTTTCTCCTAATAATTAGTCTCTTACTATGTAGCATCAAATTCGAACACACAAAATGTACTTAAAATATCTTTTAAAAGTAATTATGTAAAATTATATAATTTGTGCGAACTACTAGTGCACACACACCAAAGTCAATCAAGTGATTCATTGTTGATACACTCGATAGCTTCAATTCTTAAATTATTTTCACAATGCTCCGTATACATGACTTTATGGATTACCACCACAGTTTTCTTTGCTGCTATCCTTATTATCTCATAATTTGAAATAGAGTTTTGATAAGCAACTTTGATTTGCTAAAAAATGATCAACTTTTTAGAAGTTAAAACTTGATACAAAACATCTGCAAAAGTCATATTTTCACTCACTATAACTATGTATGTCGTACATACATGAGCAGAAATAAATCATATCTCAAACAAAGCACAAGTTTATTCAAACACTCAAACAAGTATATGGTATGTAAATATTTATAACAAAAATCGCTATCTATAAAAATTTTGGAAAGCAGCTGTATGTACACAGAAGAATGATAAAATAAATAACTAAACCATTAGATACTGAAAAACTTCGAACCCAGACACTTCCTCGTCAACTCTGCCTTGCACTTAAATAACACTGATATTATTTGTATGGTTTGATTCATAACATCCAAGTCAACAATTTTCAGTCATGTCAGGATGAGTTTTCTGGGGTTGTCTGTGGTTTGTGATTGTGGTATTTCCTGATCATACTCACTTACTATTTTTGAAACAGTACTGACAGCAGATAAAAGCACTAATAATGATAATGACCATTCCAGCACAGGTCATACATAACTACAATCTTATAAATTGGACAGACAATGCAGCCAAAGATCATATGGAACAGAATGAAGCATCTGATCAGGGTCTACATTGATTGTTTAAGAATCAGGAATAGTTTAAATTGTTTAATTAATGGGACATTCACAACAAATGCAGAACCAGTTCTGATACCATAGAATGCTGTGACTGATCATGGCCTTTACTGATTGTTAACGTGACAAGTTGTAAACAATGTCAAAACGTTCACATGGAATGTCCTGCCAGCCAAGAGTGACAGTGAAGTCATGTTTTGTTTACAAAGTTATCAGGGACTTATAATCGATATACCTCTTGTGTATAAATCCAGATTAATACACAAGTGATATATCGATTCGTGTTAGCTCAAGTGGAGTGTACAAGTTAATGTTTTACTTAGCAGTTGTAAACAAAGTATTGCGTCACTGTCACTCTTGGTTGGCACGACAGTAGGAGGTAGTGATATATTGTCCATATCTCCAACCTCTAAGAAATATAATTGCGCGCAGCCTTTGAATAATAAAGTTGTCAACAAGTTGTATGTCCGCTATGATCATATTGCCCCCTGTAAATGAAACAAAACAAAATGCAAAGAGAAAAAGCTTGAGAAAATGGTGAACTGATTGGGAGGGGTGGGGGTTTGGTACGTTTCGACACCACACCCAAATGGATATCTATATCATGTGTACATTAGTTCTTCAAAGACACTGTTTAATTTTGGCGTATCATCATACTGGCAGGCATAGGTGAGGGTCCTCTATTTTTTCTTAATACGCAGGCTTGGACCAAGCATCTACGGTTTAACCCCCAAAAATATCAGGAATATTAGGCATACCCCAAAAATATTTGAAATTTAGCAAATGTGTACCTTGCCCTTGAGAAAAAGCCCTAAAATATACAAAAATGACCCCCAAAAGTAGTCCAGTTTCTTGATGACCCCAAAAAAATATCCATAATTTCATAATAAGCCCAAAAATATTCATGTTTATGGAAAAAACCCAAGATATTGAAATTCAAGATTTTGACCCCACCCCCCAAAATGGTACAAGCCTAGGTATATATGAAATTATGGGAGTACCCCACGGGGATTATTCATAGATTATATTTTGTTAGTTACCAATTTTCAGCTATGGTGTTGGGTCACAAATCATTGCAGCATTAAATTAGTTCCTTCTTGGTTGTTTGGGTGTGGTTCGAGACCATCAAGAAGCCCAACCAATGAACATCTATAACACTACTCTCAGTTCTGGCTGTTGCCTGCCAATTATCTATTATGGTCTGATCAGTTCAGTTGATCCGACTGGGTATTTTAGAAGCTTTGACCTTGTCTAAGCAGGGTCTTGTGTGTATAAAAAATGCTCCTGGTCTAAAGTAGACCCAATGTCACTGATCTTGATGGACCTAATCCGGCTGCACAGTGTCTTTGATACATCCTCTGAAAAGAAAGGATAATTCATGAGTATGTGCAAGTTTTGCATTGCAAAACTCATGGAGAGTGCTGAGGAGTGAATTAAGATGGCTGATACTTAATATTTTCGTTATCAATTATGTAAAAGTCTACTTATTACAAGTATTACAAGGATATTTAAAAGATATTGACATTATTGTTATAATGTTTTCATTCTTGGAAACTGTTCAGATCCCCACTGATAAACCATAGATATTCATGTTTCTTATGCCGAGACAAATTCGGTAGCACTGGCCTGGAAGTCCCCTTTGGGTGTGCCTAGGAACGCCCCCACCCAATCACTTCATTTAGGGCGTAATATCTGGAAAACCATTCAGATTCCTTTAAGAGAGCGCAGTGGCCCAGTGGTAGTGTGATTGTCTCATGGCCCAGGGGTTGTGTAGTTCAGCCTCAGGTCACAAGTTTATGCCTCACTGGTGACACTGCCTAGTGTCCTTGAACAAGACCCATTATTCCATGCTGAGTACTGGTTCAACCCAGGAAGACATGCCAGGTATGACTAAAACATGAATGTTTGGAATGACGATGCAGTGCATATGCTTGAGGAAGCGGCCTTCTATATTCCTGTGTTAGTGTGCCGTTTTCTTGACGCTCCAGAGAGTTTCTTTAATCATGTTTGTAATAATCTTTGAGTCTTGTTACCAGGGAGATCTGATATCTTCTGCCAATTTAGAGATTGCATCTAGCTTATGCGTGAATCCTAACTCATGCAGACAAAAGTCGGTGAGCAGGTTGTCATGTTGGCAGTAAAAGGATGGGTTATTGGTTCAAAATAAAAAAATAATACTTTTAAAAGAATGAAAAGGAAAACATATCAGAGAGAAAACGCTGAATCAAAGTTAGTTTGGGGTTTTATACCAGGTCTGATTTTTGAAAAGAAGTGATCGTTTTTATTAAGTTGAATCAAGAACACATGTACAAATACTGAATTAAAACAGATTTTGTTTTAAAACTACCCTATTGTTATGCTGATTAAATTCCCAATTCATTTCTTTTGGTGTTTATTAACAAATAATTTACAGTGTATCACCAGTCTGAATGTATACTTATGACTACTAGTCCCATAGCCTACAACTATTCATATCATGAAGTCATCATGACTACAAGTCCCATCCCGAGTCACACCAACCGACCAGTTGCCATTGCTAACAGTCCTAACACCAATCACAATGACCATTAATCCAAACACCTGACCAGTTGCAATCAAACAAGAACGCCCAGTCAATTAGCGCCATCGCAATTCCCCACGCTCTTGAAGAAACTAATGATATTTGACCTTTTCGCCCAACCACAAGGTCACCATTTTGACCCTAGAGTGGAATTTTTCCACGTATCGTGTTCAACTTATCATCTCCTTAATTTGATATGCTATGTTCGGAAAAATGATTTTTTGGCCCCTAAGCACCACCAAGTCTCACCCCTGGATCATGACCCAGGTGCCAGAATGAAAATTCCGTTTGATATGTTCTATACTGAACAAAAAAAAGAAAGATTACACTTACTTTAATCAGTAATGTCTTCGCCAATACGTATTCTATGTAAAAACAAATCATATCAAATTAATGGGAAACCAATTCTTAGTAGATCTGTGTAATTAAAACTAAGCTTTGTGCTTGATTGGTAACGTCATGAATGAGTAAGGGGTCAACATCCAAATAACATGTAAAAAATCTTTTGTTCTGATTCTTGTTTTTTTATCCTCTGGTATGGAACGTGGAGGTGTGTAGCATCTACAGTCACCAGTTAGAACCACCTACGCCAATGTTAAGTATAAATTTTTGATCCTGTCTCGGCATGGTTTTCTTCATGTAGCTTCAATCCTGTGCATCAATACATGTACGTATTCCTGTCTGCTTGAACCGTCTGACGAGGCTATGATCAATAGCGCGAGAGCAACCAAACATCTTTGCCCTGTATATTACTTTGGGTACGGTGGGGACCTGGCAAATGCCCCCATTCCAAACAGACCACAAATCCCCCAAATAATCAAGAATCGATAAATGTTAGGATTCGTGGAGAATTGTAATTTTTCAACCAATTCGTGATGTTCCAAGATTCAGTAACGAAACAGGTAAAGCCCCAGTTACACATTCACGATTTTCGCCATGGTAGAGCTATGCCTCACCCAGGTTGATCAAATCGTGATGCATCGGCATAATTCTTAATAGCACCGTAGAGCATAGGCATGAATCGTAGTAGTCCTGTAGTGATTCCTGGAGAATTGTGGTGATTTGGGAACCTCGAGGATAACCCTACAACAAGTTTAAACTTGTTGGGTGATTTGTGTTGGATTATTAGATCATAGCTCTACCGTAGCAGAATCAGAATCATTCCTAGTGGCACCGTGGTATTATTCCTGGGCGTTCAAGGTGAATCGGGGTATCAACTGACACCACTATTCACCCCACATTCATCATGATTCATCACAAATACAGTATGACTGCCCTGCAGCTAGCCGTGGTGCTACGTGCCGTAGTAGCACCGTAATAGCACGGTCATGAATTGTAGTGAATTCGTAGAGACACAGTAGGAACATCGTTAGACATCATAGTTATTTCTGAAGTTTCTGTTTTATCCATCCTGATTTATCCTGATTTGACAGTGTAGGTCACATTGGGACAAATCGTGGTGAATCGTAGCCAGAATCGTGAATGTGTTACTGGGGCATTCTTTGGATTCAGCTGGATTGGGCCTGAATCGCCAAGAATCAGTATGATGTACAATAACCTATTTGGAAATACTGCAATATGTTAAAAAATTAATCACGAATTAGTTAAGAGGTCGCCAAATGCATGCACGTACACGTAGCATTAGTTTTTTTTACGGACGTTGTTTGTTGATTTTCGATGTTCTGACTCAAAAGACTCCCAAAATGGGTGTTAACATATCTAAAATTTCGTAATGATAATCTTCCAGGCTTAAAAATGTAGCTTTACAATTCGTAAACGTTATTCATGAACGGCTTGTAAATTTTGAAACTGTTTTGCATGGTTGCTTTGTCAGACGTGCAGCCTTTATACATGTTTATGCATACTTTTCAAAACGGCGAATTCGTGTTTAATTGGGTAAATTTCTATCTAAAAAGTGTAAACCTTCTAGTTTTGCTCAGTATATATCTTTTATTTGTTATAACACACACAAAGTTTGGTTTAAAGAAATCTTTGCAATTGACTTTTATAATTTAAATTAAATGATAATTGACATTTTGATCCCTCCCCGAGCCTTAGGGGGCAGGGCCAAAAAAAATGCTGTTGCACGCCCAATTCATGTGAGTAACTCACACACCAAATTTGGTTGGATTTCGTCCAATGCATAACGGACAGATGGACAGGCGTTCTCACGAAAAAAAAAATCTTGCTGGGTATTTTCTTTGCTTGAAAAGTAGCCAACGAAGCAAAAAGTACCTAACAAGTCGCATTCAATTTTAACGGAATAAACCTCATATTGAGCTCATTTTTTGCAATTCAAAGTAGTCAATAAGGGTGTATTGGTGAGCACGGACAGACATATGGACGGGCGAACAGATGAAAGCGATTACAATATCCCCTTATTTTTTTAAAAGGTGTGGGGATAACTAGTCGAATCAGCAATCACAAAGACTACTGGTCCAACCACCGGACCAGTCACAATAACAACTATCAACAGTCACATGTAACCTTGCCAGTCACAATGATTACTATTACTTGAC
Organism: Loripinus fragilis; assembly: GCA_964019695.1. NCBI lineage: Eukaryota > Metazoa > Mollusca > Bivalvia > Lucinida > Lucinidae > Loripinus > Loripinus fragilis. The sequence goes on from OZ026516.1 coordinate 83,506,306, forward strand.
TTTTCGCTTCCTGTAAAGGCGGTAACTTTAATATTCATATCTGGGCGTGGTTCGGCTATTTCATCTGCTGAGTAAGGGAAATCAGGTTTTATCTATAATTTGGTAAAGAGTTAATAAGCTTTTTGTGCCGCGCAAACGTGCGTGTATTTCATTAAACTGCTAACCGTATACACACTGAACTCACATTTATTAACCCTTAAAGCGCATAATCACAAAAAGTATGTTTTTGTCGTCCACTAAAATATTTGAAGCCTCATAGACAAACAGTGTGGACCCAGATCAGACTGCTCCTGCAGGAGCAGTCTGATCTGGGTCCACAATGTTTGCCTTTTTGCCTATATTACATAGACATTTTCAGATGCAGTTATTTTGCTGGTGTTTTAAGGACTAAATAATGTATTTTGCGTCTATATTGAGGTAATGTCGCAAGATGATACAGTTACTTTTGAATAAAACCACGCCTCATATCAGCTTTCACCTATGTCTAAGGTTGACCAGTCCTAATTACGCATTCATGAGGCGCCGCCTTTACAGTAAGCGAAAAGTCAAGTAATACTTTATTGATATAGTCGTATCACTAGCAAGGTAACGTTTCCACACTATCAAAACCCATCCTGAATATTTACCATGTCACTGATCGTCTATGAAAAAAGATGTTAAAATACCTGTTGACATATGGGCTTATGGCGTGTGTCTTTATAAACTGTAATTAAGGAATACTGATAGCAAGAATGCAGAAAGAAAATGCATTTAATCCTGAAATTCCCATAATTACAGTGCTATAATTATGATATTTTAGCATTGATCGGACAAAAGATTGCCTTGATTTTTCATCTTTCTTGTTTTACGCAATTTTAACAAGTACGCATGAAAAAGGCTTTTTATGCCGACAAACATTAGAACGACGCCGTACATTTGTATCTAAATTTACGTATTTTTTAATATGCAAATGTCTTGCTTAAACTCGAGGCAAATAGCGCTTTTTGTGCGGAGGTTTTTAAAAGTTAAACAATATAGTTTCTTTAATATGAATGTTCCTGATAGAAATCTTATTAAGAATAACCCTGATGAAAACTACAGAAGATCAAAGCTAGAGATTTCTTATCAGAAACCAGAGGATTTCTAAATATAATAGTCGTTTAAAAGGACGCATGTTTATAGCAGTAAATGACAGCTGAATGAAAATAAAGTTGTCTAAAGTGACACAACTCAACAACAACAAACAAAAACTATGTAGGTTAAACGCAATGGTTTCTCGACTATTAGTCAACCACGATGCATTAGGCACAAGTTTGCGCATGCGCCCATTGAAGACTCAGATCAGTCTGCGCATCCGCGCAGTCTGATCAGAATCCTCGATGGGCACTCTATGGGAAGTCAAGGGTCCAAAGTTTCCTCAGGCGGAAACCGAAGACTCTGATCAGACTGTGCGGATGTGCAGTCTGATTTGAATCTTCACTGTACTCATATGCCAACTTGTACCTTATGCTAGATACCGGGGCAAATATCACACTTGCTACTTTTCAGATCCTTCATAGCCGTTTCGTATATGATCGAGCCTAGTTGATTTTTTGCACTTTTCCAGACCAGGGCCTGGAATTAGAATGCCTCCTTAAAGTTAAGGAGGACTTAAGTTAAGTATTGATATTTAACATGCTATATAAATGCTAAATAAGTTGCCTGGATCGATACAGTACTTGTTGTCAAAGATATTATTGCGATCTACCGGAAACATGAAACTATTTTGATTTTAACGAATTTGAAACGTTATTTTTAGCATTCTGAAAATTCAATACTTAACTTAAGTATTCCTTTAAGACATACAAAAATTTAGCAATAATAATGGTACCACTCATTATGATTCTCTTCAGGGGTTATACTGGGCAGATCCAAAAGGTAATTATGACTTCCTTACAGGGGCAATAAAGTGGTACCATGAAGGGATTAGGTAATTTATGATAAAATATTGATCTTTATTCTAGTGAAATAAATTGTGTTCTATATAGGTAAGTCCCCTCTTGAGGCCCCTTTAGTTTGGTGAGATACTGAGACTGTCCCTTATAAGTAAATCTTTTAATGACCTCTATTGGACATGAATATATGTCTCTAACTTTTAGAGGCATTGTAGTTCCGGGCCCAGATCTTGACTGACTTGGAAGCAGATGCAGAGGCTCTCATTTAATTGGAGATGAGATAGACCGACCGAGTGTTTATGCACCAACATCATAAGGCCAAACTGGCTTATAAAACTTTTTTGTCATTCTCAACTCAACTCAGCGTGAAATTTATCCTGCTCAATAATGTTGGTATTTAAACATCAATTGGCAGGAAAAATACAACATGTGAGAGTTAAAAGTTATAAAAGTGTTTACTTTTCGGTATTTCAATTTTTATGAGCAATTGAAATTTCATACTCAATGCAGTTAAGCATGAAATAAGTTTTATAACCTCGGGTCCTGGTTTTGCCATGGCATAGCTCATATATGGTTTATCTCTTAAAATAATACGATGGGAATACTTTCTGTTTTATTGAATTTAGTTTTAAAATAAGCATCGCCAAGCGGCACGCGTGGCGATGCTGATTTCAAACTAAATTTGTCGCACTAATTGTCGGGTATGTTCTGGAACTAATCCTGGAATCTTTTTATAACATCATTCAGCTTCATTTTCATTAAACCGCGACGATATTAGTTAATCCCACGGTCTATCAGAATAGCACGATATGACAATCCTACCTTTCAAAACATACACTACTTACAAATGTAGCAGATTTTATATTTGTACAGTTTAACACGTGGTATATTCTATTTTTGACAGGGCAAAGGAAAATTTGAATTTGCTTAACAGTCGATGGCACCTGGTCCGTTATAAAATGAGCCTTAACCTCTTTCAGACCAATTGAATTTTCCATAAAGCTACATACAATAAATTCAGGATTTAATCTATTTTATATATTGAGGGGTTACGGGCTATAGTTACCAAAAATATTGTATTTCTTTTTGGATTTTGTCTTTAAAGTTAGCAAACAGGGCAGACCCTGATTGATGAAATGGCCCATTATTTTGCCAAAGTACCCATTTAGGGGTTCCCAGTGTACAAATGGTTAACCATCTCTTTCGAAAACCTGTCCCGTTTTAGCAAAACACAACAAAATGTCTTTTCTTCTCGATGGTATTTTCTTTTCGGTTTTAATGGCACTAAACTGGCTGGAAATCACCAAAATGACCAAAATGCATTTCAAAAGGAAGAAAGTGTTCGATACTAATATAATTATCTAAAATTCTATACTTTTTTTTATAATTTTTGAAATTAATAAAATGTCCCCAATTATTCTCTACGAGTAGTATTTCTTAGTGTCCTATGCATCAGGTGGGTCATCTCATTTCATCGTGTGTGTTACAATTATTTGCAACCTTTGACGTAATAAACCAAACTTTAAAGCGTATCAAACAACGTTCTATTTATGAAACAATGAAGAATGAAGACTTAAAACAGATTACTTACGTATCTAATTGCTGTACCGAAGGCCACCATACTTGTATAAGCGAATTTAGATCATTATGACGTTGCAAAAAGGCATGCTTGGCATCGTTAGATTTGGTGCCAGACCTCAAGATAAGAGTGCTTACCATGAAAATACAAAGGACCCCGAACAGTCTTAATGCAGGATTACCCTTAAAATGGCAAGATAAAAGTTTCAAAGAAAATGATATTTTTTTCCATGAAAAAGGTAGTTGGTTCAGCCCTCTTATTTACCGCACAAAGGCTTTTCACATTGGACAAGTACTGGTTAAAAATATGGGTTGAAAACTCTGTTTCTGCCATTCAACATATAGGAGATAGGAAAAGTTTTTAGGTGCTTCCCCACACCCCCCATTGATCAAGCGAATCCTATTGCATACAGTTGTAGTTTTACATCACATATATCATATAAAAACGGTACGCTTGATCAAAACGGGAAGGCTGTTAAAATGCTCAAAAATTATTATAAAACCTCATTAGATACTTATTTTGAACAAACCTGTAGCTTAATATCCATTTACAATGGCATGTATACATGTCTTGTTTTGTTTTCTATTGTCGCCATAATACAACATAAATAGTTGCGTTTTTGTACATTTTGTACATATGCCTCATGTTTTACATGTTCTATGTATTTGAGAGGAAATAAAGTTTGTATTATATTGTAGTATGCATTTATGATACACCTCAGTGAACAGGCCATGCTGATTCAGCTATAACCGAGAACAAGTATAATCTGAGTGTACGACATTTAATGTTATGGACAACATATTTATTTACTGAAAACAATGAAGTTTTCTAGAACAGAATTGTATGCAAACGCAACTCTTTTATCTCAAGTTTTAAGCTGCAAATATGATATGTTCATGTATTTAGATGAATACCTGACAAAACATTGGCTTTCTGCAAAAAAAAATATTTAGTCACATATCCCTCTACCCCTTAAACACTAAGGTCCTACTTTCTTACTTTGTGCGGAGTGCCTCAGTTAATGATACGTCATAAGGTATCAGCAAACATAACAAAATTATAATATGTTATATAACATGTTATAAGGGGCGGCTCGTAGAAGTTTATGATTGATAGATGGTATTAAAGCAGAATAGTTCGAGTAAAATGAAATGAAAATGATTGGCAATGCCATCGAATTAACAATCATTTGCAAATGACATTAAGTTTCAGTCTAGAACATATTTAATTGAAGAGTTGGAACATGTTTAATTCTTATAATAATAATATTTAAGATCTGTTTTTAACCTGCTTTTAATCTCCTGTACATTCTTTTTAACACTTTCATCTTTTATTCAGTTCTTTTTCCGAACACTTTTTGTACCCTGGCTTTAAGACGCAACCCACCTGCACGTAATCATCGCGAGGGGGTGTTGCAGTATATAAAGAAAGAAAGAAAATTCGCAGTAAAGTTAAAACTACCTCCCAAAAATTTTCCTTATCTATATGGACTAGTCTGACTTTTGATGCATTAAATTACAAAATCAGACTATACCAGTGCTAAGTATTAACAGCAAAGTATTTATTTTATAGATTTCTTCTGTTTGTGAGTCCTGCCAACACGACAGATATTTGGGTCTTCATCATTAAACATACAGTTTTATATATCTTGCAATCGGTTGTGTCTCACCAAACACAGCTTTGAAAACTATCCCTTTGATTCATACATAGTGACAGGTGGCTTATGTTTAAACATGGAATCCCGTGCAGCCATAGAGTTAAAGGGTATTGCGAGTTGTGTTTGGTGTATTTATTTATTTATTTATTTGTTTGTGAGTTTGTTTATTATTCAATTTATTATTATTTTAGAGAAATACATAGTCCTTTTTCTAGGAGGTCAGAAGTTGATCTCTATGTGACTGGGTAGTGATCTAAGAGAAACTAAAATACACCATTCCAAAAATAGCACTCCACTCCATGCTCCACTACACTCCATGTTTTACAAAATGTATACAAATGCATGATATTGTATAAATAAATAAATAAATAAATAAATAAATAAATAAATAAATAAATAAATAAAGAAATAAATAAATAAATAAACTAGTAGACATCCACTTCTTCGAAAAATCAGCAGTAGGTCGCATTTGTTTGCTTGTTTGCTTAGACTTCCCATGGGAGAAAATATCCTTAAAAAGTATCTCTTTTATGAAAAATCAATACTTGTTATCTACAGTCTTTTATGAAAAATCAATACTTTTTCGCGGGGAAAAGAAAATCTCAACTTCTCAAGTTGAAAGTTTGTAACTTCCAAAATACTATCCCATACTATATCCCTCTTTTCGCAGAAATCCAACCCCAGTCATGCATTTGCAGGTGACAGGAAAAAATCTATTTGCATGATGTTTTCACATTGGACATTTGCTTCGATTTGTATCTTCAGCCGTTCGACGACATGGGACAAACCGAGTGAATGACCTAGTTTCCGCTTTCACCAAACAGGGTTCCCACGAGCTCTGGAAATCATGGAAAACCTGGAAAATCAAGAAAAAAAAATCCATGAATGGAAAAATCATGGAATTCGAAAAAGCCTGAATAATCATGGAAAAATCAAGGAATTTTGTGAAATAATTTGACAAACTACCAGTAGCCAGAAAACTAGCTGTCAGGCACGCAAAACTTGCGTGTCTGACAGCTAGTTTTCTGGCTACTGGTGGTTTAAAGTTTGATTAATTTGAAAATGCATGCATGGTCTACAAGTATGCTTATTCAAATATATTACTGTTGCTGCATTTATGCTATGCGTGGTGAAGATGCCGCTTAAAGGGGAGGCTGGAGGCTGTGCATTAAATAGTCATGGAAATTACATCGTTGATCATGAAAAAATTATGGAAAAATCATGGAATTGTGTTTTTGAATTTCTGTGGGAACCCTGACCAAAACCCATAAATGATTTGGCTAATCTTTCTTATTAATCTCCTCTGCTTATTCAAGCTCTCTGCCTGTAGGCATGCTGTCCGTTCTATTTGTTTGTTTATTTGTTTTATAATTTCTTGCTCTTATTTCCTAATAAAAAGATAAATTCGATTCTGTTTCACGCTGACACGAAACATTTTAACCTCGCCCACTGATGAATATAGAATGCATGACATCACACAATGATTGACAGAATACTGAAATTAATTTGGGCCCATAAAATACTAATTTGAGAATTTCGAAGTCTGTGAATACTGCCTTTCAATTCGTATTTATACATATATATTTATCAGAAAACCAGTAATCTCTCAGTTACCAGAGCTTGCCGTGAAATCTGGGCGGCTCTGGGTATATGTGTACGCTTGCGATTGATTCCACAATATGAATTTTGATCCCTGTAACTTATAAAATGACTCATAGTGACGTTTCTGTTAAACACTTAGACCGCGTGTTTTGATTGGAAATACTTTTTGGGCTTATATAATGATCGACTTCCTTTAACACGAACTATTCAGATAATTCGAAGTAAGAACTTTCTTTGTCCCTTGGACATCGAATCAACGAGATTCGACGACTGTACATGTAACCTGTAAATTGAAAATTGTTCACAAGAATTATATTATATGGGTCTCGACGCGACAAAGCCTGTCTTAGGGGTCTCCAAAAAAGTGAGACTCAAACCAGTCGCCTCAGTCAGCTACTGATATTAGCTAGAAAATGGAAAATTCGCTTGTAGCATGTTTAGATATGATACTTTCCAATAAGCGAACAACCAATCAGCAGCTAAGACTGAGCGGATGCGCGGTGTGGTCTGCGCCTTTGTTGTTGGCAAACCCCAGAATACAGATTTTCTCGCGCCAAGGCCCATATGTGAATAGTGCTAAAAGACAAATAAGACGTAAAAAATGTGCGACTAGAACATGAGTAACCTAAAATCAGTACATGGAAGAGTGATTTAGCCATTTCACAAAAACCTTCGCGAAGTTTCGCAACTAGTAAAATCCTCGCGAAAATTTCTGAATTTACAGCTATAAACTGTTTGAAACTATTTCATTATTTAAGCATTTATTGTGGTTACACAATTTTTGATACGTCCCAACGTATTCCATATACCCCGGCATCCAAATCAGGTTGTACCACCGGATGAAAGGACTTATCAAATCGTATCACTGATGATATAACTTGCAACAATGGTGGTTTGATGACGGTTTGATGCTGGAATAGGTTTATTTATGGTTTTTTTATGATTTTACCTCATTGTTTAAGGTTTCAATAATATTAATTAATATGCAAATTAGATTATTTACATATCTGGCCACAGGTAGAAAGGCATGCATCTAAGCTTTAATTTGATAAGTATTAACCCTTGATAGGATTAAATTTGGTGGCCTACCCCCATTCTCGAGAGTCATGTAAACGGTTGCCATGGAAACCATGCATTTTCACATGGCCCATACCAAAAGGTTTTGAGGACAACTTCGTTTTGCATTCAGGGGGTCCCATTGAACAATTTGGCACCTATGAAAAGTTGTCCTGGGGTGCAAGGAAAGCTAATTTGGATGCCGGGATAATAGAGTAATATGAGAATACTATAATTTAAACCATTCCTCGTTTTTAAAATCTAAGTATTATAGAATATAGACCGCATTGATTCGAAATTTCATTTGACGAACAACATGTGTTGGCGAGACATCTAAAAGGACATCTCGCGTTGGTCTGACGATTGCATGCATTTGATTCAGAAATTACATATCCTTTAATTAATCTTGTAAATTATAAGGCTTATGTAAATATGCTTATCTAGCTTTCAAGACATCTGAAATTAATTCTTAGAAACGAACTCTTGTTAAATAAAGTAAAGCTGCTATTCATCGAAAAGGAATTAAAAGTATTGCTGTCGTTTAAACTTTACTGGCAGCATAAGGCTCAGACGATTTTCTACATCTCCGCGCTGTCGCGATACTTAGCACTCACATCATGCCTCCATGTTTCGAGTTTTCTGTTATATTCATTTATGTCTATATGATTGTTTGTTAGCTTGTTAAAGAGGACCCTATGGAAGATTGGTACCGTCAATTGTTTTTTTTAAACAAAGTAACTTCGGTTACTTATCGGCTAAAGCCAAAACGATTCTCCATATCTCCACGCTGTCTCGCCGCTTTGCGCACACATAATATAGAAATAGATGATGGTTATCCATTCCATTGCCCTGCTGAATTTGGATTTATAATGTTTGTCATTTTAGGCATTGTAGATCCAGACCAGCTGGCTTCTGGCGAAAATATCTGACCAGGATCCGCACTGTTTTCCACACTGCTTGAAAATACATGCTTACAATTGGAATAATGCAGGTTAACAGGATACAAATTAGTACTCGTGAATTTCGACCTTAGACGGATCAAAGTTGAGAAGAGCCCATGGTGTAGCACAAGATATGGAAATCTGGATGGAATAATGGTTATGGCCCACTTCGAATCGAACTATAGTTCCTACCTTAGTAAGTATAGTTCAATTCGAACGAACGACCTTGACGCTTCTACTGGGCTTCTACTGCGCTCTTGCCGTTTCTGTTACGATTCGTGTCATTTTGACCAAAATTTGGAATCGTAGCGGAATCGCCGTCCAGTGGAAGGGGGATTAACAGAAACATTCGCACATAAAAGTGATTAATTTGTTTGACGCTATAGTTCAGTGACACCGAGAGACATACTGTTTCTTAATGGAAATATTGTTAAAAAGGTCAACCGTCTGGTAAAAGCCACAATATTTATTATTCATAATAATGACACAAAAGATACAATAAATATCATTGTAATAAACACAAAGCTGGATAAAAATTTAATTTTTTAGCCTTTTCTTCTACCTAAAGTCGCAAACAGTTTTGATTGCCAGACAGATTTGTTTTGAATTAATTTGGCTACAGCCTTAAATGTAGATTTTTCAAATAAATAAGATAACAGTAAATAGAAGCGATACAATTTCAGATCTCTCCCAAGATACCAACTCGAAACAGTGTATTTGCAAAAACTGACTGTGGGAGCATGTTCTGTATCTAAATTTATTAAAATTATGCTATGTTATGTTATGTTTATGTATTTTACCACTCTAGGGCAATTGCAGTTTGGGCTTCCAACAATAAGTCGGACTTGATCTGAAAGAATGTTTGAAAACTTGATTTTAAAAAAACAATCAGCAGACGACAAAAAAGCATGCAAAATTACCCAGAAGGCAAAGAGTTTATTTTATCGTTTGAATATGTTCTTTTGAAGATGAAACATATTACACACTACATAATATGGGCCCAACGTGAGAAAACCTGTCTCCTGGGGTTTGCGCACAACAAATACGCAGACCAGCCTGCTCATCCGCGCAGCCTGATCAGCGCCATCATTATTTGTTTATAAGAGAGTATCATATCTCGACTTGCCATGAGCTAAATACAATATGCTCCTCGTCTCTGTAGCTGAGTAGGCTGGTTTGATTCTCACTTTGTTGGGAACCCCGAAGACAGGTTTTGTGACGTCGAGGCCATTATCATACAGTTCTTATATGTAATAGGTGCATTTCCTTTTGCACTGGCTGAATTATTTCTTCCTTTGATCGACTAGTTTGTATTATATGAACCTGACTGAAGATGTGATCGAAATATTAACTGAATTTATATATTACTAAAATAGATTTATCTAGGGGCATTATATGTAATTCAAGGATAAACCGTTATTATAGAATTAGGTTCTTCAAGAATGTTTGCAAATGCAGTTTTGCCTTAAAACTTGTATTCTGTCATCAGATAACACCAGATCCAGAGAGGTGGTACCTGGGTACTTATAAATTATCAATATACGCACATACATATTCTTCCTTAAACGACCCAATCTTTGGACCTCCACTCTACCAAAACAATGCCATGTACGATATATGTGGTGATCGACGCTGCTGGAATTCCATTCTGTAATAAAACTCCTCACAGAACCGATAGAGTGAGCTTCAAACATGAATGTTGATAACGTCGTAAAGAAATTTCTGATATTTGAACTCAAAATGCCTGGTACAAGTCACTGGGTTGCTACGTATTCAAGTACATCTGTCTTGTCAAGATAATTTGTTAATATGAACTTTAGATAATTCTTGTACATATACTGTCTAGCTATTACCTGTATGATCTCAAACCAGCTCAGATCTGCAGCAGTTAATATAAATGTCATGCCAGGTGAATTATTTTTTTTTCAATAAAATATCACTATTGCAATATTTTATTGAAAAAAATCTAAACTTCATTTATAGCATCTTGTGGAATGTTGTAACCGTTTGTTTCACTGCAAGTTTTGGCAGTGGAATACATAATTACATAATTTTACAATTGTGCAACAAGTTCCTTACGCATTGTCTAGAAATGTGTACGCAGGGTCATTGAAAATCAGAAAATAAGTTACCTTTTAACTTGAATAAGTTATATTTTTGAGCTTGTCAATTTGACCTTTGCCTAAATAATCTCAGATATAACATATATAAGTTACTTTCTGTAGCCTCGCTTAGATATCATTTTTGAAAATACACAATTTTAACTTCTTCAAGTGATAAATATTTTGACTTACACAGATTATGCCCCTGACCGACATTTTGTGCAAAACTTTTGTTAAGCAGTGTTGTATATGCTGTACCAATATGTATCATGATTGTGATGTGTAAATGCTATTCTAAATAAAGATATACATGATAAAAAATAAATTAAAACATGCGATCTGCAACCGATGGAATAATGGGTTGTACCAAGAAAAAATGGTTGTTTTGGTATAATAGGACAAATAACCAATTTCATATGAACTGTCAATGGCTCTGGTGTTTTAATGTTGTTTACTTTATCCTTGCTAGCGGCGACTTTTGCCATCTGCTGTTAACCTTTGCAAACAGTTTGGACCCAGGTCAGGACAGACAGAACATCGGTCTTGATCTGGAATCCAAACCTTTTGACACTCTTATATTGTTCCTGAATTAATTGTTTTTTTAAAGATGATTTTGAAAAAACAGTCAGTAGACGATAACAAAAGTATGAAAAATTATCCAGCGTGCAAAGAGCTAAAAGTATCAACTGATCGCCATACAACTGGATTTGATAATGCCCCCTAGAGGAGATGCTTTGTGTGAAATGAAAAGGATATTTTGGATCAGTTCATGAGAAATGTGTCAAATGTTCGAAACGTAGATCGAACGTGACATGTCTCTGTGCATTTTCATGAATCATAGGCCAATGCCATAAAATGAAGATAGAACGGGGAATATAATATATTATTTTATATTTTATATAAAAGGCTCTAAAGAGGTTCTTTTAGCAAAACTAACAAGATTTGGCGATTCGCCAAACGTCTCTAAAATCTGTGAATATGGAAGCATTCTGTAAACACAACCACGCAACTACCAATTTAGCATTTCAAGATGCTGAAACCTTACACGATAAGCAGTAAACAACTTAAAATTTAAAGTATTTTATCGCCATCCGTGTCATGCACAGATCCAGAGGGGAGACAGGTTGTCCAGACCCCCTGGAAAACCACAACATAGCTATAGTGTTCCTTAGAAAAATTGGTTTGGATCCCCTGGAAAATCATAAGCAACCAAGCAAGCAGTAAATGTTGAGCCACCATCGGGCCGCCAGCGAATGTTTCGCTGGTTGGCTGATGATGACCCGCTTTTGATTTATTTAGATCCTCTCTCCCCCTCTCCTCAACTACAAAAAAACAAACCAAACAAAAATGTTGTCAGAGTTGGACCCCCTGTGACAAAACTTTTTGGACCCGCGCAAGCAGGTGTATACCAAACTACATGAAAACGTTCGTATTTCACAGTGCTAGTTTTACTAAAACAATACAATAATAGATAACACTAAAACACTATGTTTACTCTGTTTCAAATATCCGGCCACTTGGCCTTTGAAATTTGAAACAGAGTAAACATAGTGTTTTAGTGTTATTAAATTCCCTTTGGAATTTTTATTGAGATATTCAATAATAGATAAGTTTGCGAAAAAAAAGATTATGATGTAAACCTATAATCCATAGATTATATAATGTCGGAATATGTTGTAGTTACCTCTATAAGACAATTTCAATGTGTACCAGCAGCATAATTATTAGGACTGTTTTTTCGGGAAGCACGTTTTTAAATTAAAGCTTACCAAGTTTCATGCCCACTATCTTTGCCTTTCTGCAACATGCTAAGCTGCATAAACTGCAAATCATTGTTAAAATACTGTCATTATATGGCAAATTATGTATATATACATGACAAAAAATCACACAATATTGTACTGGCCCCGAGGCTATAAAACTTTTTTTCATGCTCAACTCAACTGAGCATGGGATTTCAAATGCTCATAGAATCTAAAATGTTGAAAAATAAAGATTTTTCTGCCATTCAAATTCTCAGATGTTGTATTTATCATGCTAATAAATATTAAAATGTCAAAAGTTGTTGGTAATTTTACATTTATGAGCAAAATAATTTTGATGCTTAGTTGAGTCGAGCATTAAAAAAGTTTTATAACCTCGGGGCCAGACGTGGATTTCAGATTAAAAGACTTTATATCCATTTTATTGTCACACATTATAGCAATAGGTTTTGGTTACAAGTTCTCATAACATTAGTTACAATGTACAATCCTCCTCCTACTGATACCGATCTAAATCTAAGCATGCAAACATGGCTATAAACATATCTTCAACAGCAAAGAAATAAAGAAATAAATAATTGAATTAAGTTATATATATGAGTACATTATGATTGCAGATAAAATGTACTCATATTTATTTATTGTTGAAGATATCATTAAAGGTGGAGTCAGCGAGGATGTCATTCTTGTTCGTAACACGTCACCTTTCAAACAACAAACGTACCTGTGGATGTTTAAAATGGGAATCCCTCAAGGAAAGGATTAAAGACAATAAACTCGTCCTATTATACGAATGACTAAAAGGTAAACCCCGTTTACCAACAGATGACCCAATCCCATCGAATTATCTGGAAAAAACGGATCCTTCAGAAATAGAGAGAGCCTACAATGTAAGAAAACAACAGACTCGGTTTTATCGAGTCTGTTCATGAGAACCAATGGAAAGTGCAACAATTCTCACGCCCCAGCACCAGCTTAAGCGATATTCTGCTTTTTGTCAGAACCCAGTAATCCTGAAGGATCACAATATGCGATATCTAAATAAACTGAAAAAAGACAAAACCATTTCAGACTCCTACAACTGGCACTGATAATTTTAAAGGCAAATTCTTTCCACAGACTATTGGGTATTGGAACATCCTCCCAGAATCTGTAATTTTCTCTGCTGAGATTGAGGATGATTGTGCTGCTAAGTCTAATGTTAGCTAGGGACTTATTTCCCCAATTACAGGTCCTAGTGAATGATTGTCAGTTTTGGCCTTTCATCAGTAAACAATCTTGATCTTGATATGAGTTTTGGACATACGTAACGATAGGGTAGACACAATATGTCCTTTGGCTACTTCAGAGCGGGGAAATACAACGAGTACCATCATAATGAAATAAACATATAGTCGGGGGCATAGTAGACAGGTCATATATGAATTACTTGTTTTATCATCAACCTTGAAACTGCTTTTTCACCACATGCATTGCCTAGCTTCAGTATACCCAATGTATCATCACAGAGGAGCGACCAAATGCACTTGTGTGGAAACATAGAACTCAGTTCCTAAACAATAGGCAGTCAACGCTACTCTTGGTAAACATTCTAAAATTCCGACCACTTTTCTCTTTCTGTTAAATATTAAATGTTGGTTATCAGGGCTGGAAATCACAAAAAGCCTGTCAGAATAGCAAATCGGGAAACCCTGAGCAATCTGCTTATTCAGAAGCAGTCTGGTTTGGGTCTGCCATGTTTGTCTTTCTTTGTGGCAGAAAACTACTGTTCGATTTGTTAAGTCTATGTTCTAAATTTTCAAACACGAGTTGCCTGCCAAAAGATTCCAGACAAGCAGTACAAGCATTTTGTGAATTCCAGCCCTAACAACCTACATTTTCTTTCAGAACAGAAAAAGAAAATTTTAGAAAATCATCCCAGAAGAGCAGCCAGGACAAACCCTGGCCCTGAGGTTATAAAACTTGAGTTCATATTCAAACTCAAAATAAAGCGCAATGATTGCTGCTTGCGGAGCCAATCATTTGCCTTTATTATGTGTTTGAGGCTGTACTCAAGTTTTATAACCTCAGGGCCAGGACTTAAGACCCTCATACAATAGGAGCGAATACAACAAAATACCCAGAATAAAAACATCATTTTCATGAAAGGTCGTCGACACGACGAATCGTCTTTTGAAGAAAACAACTGCATGTCTGCACCTCAATTACCAACTAGCTGCAATGTGCAACACAATCATTTAAGAATACCAATTAAGAAAATCAATGAGTTTTCATACTTTAATGAAAGCATCATGTATTCGTTATCCTTTGATAATACATAATTGTCGAAACTTTGCTAGCATATTACTTATCGGCTCCGCCACAATCAGATGCACTTTTTGCACCAACAGCTTGTTAAATGCTCCTGTAATACAGAAAAAGTGTGAAAACATTTTATTTTTGTTTCAGAGAAGTGCTAAGGGATTGCTTTAAGAGAGAAAATAGCATTGAACATCATAGACGGAACCGATTTTTCGCATTAGAGCATACAATGGCAAAAAAAAAAAATACCTGAAAATACTGTTATGCTGTTTTATTTGAAAAAAGAACTGTTTTAACAAATAACTTTATACCAATTTCTTTAAATGTACATATAATGATATAATATTTTTAAATAAAATAGAACGTCCTTTTTCTTTTGTTGGTTAAATTATCAAGCTATGTCATCTAGTACCTAAATGGCATCTAAAATACCAAATGCCTACTTTGTTATATATTTTTCAAATTTAGGAAGCAACAGATAGCACAGCACCCGTAACGGTGCAAACATGTTTAAAATACAATTGATGAAGTGAATTGTGAAGTATAACATACCAGCTAATGTTTTTATATAACATTAAGTTCTTCAGGAAACAAATAAATTTTCAGGTTTCATTCGGATGGTATGGGTGTAAAATGGTCCAAAAATATGTCCAGTTCGTAGACACCTTTGTTTTTATTGAATACTTTGAAAGATAAAAGTCATGTTTATGTATGTGATTCAAGTGGGTGTCAGGACTTAGTTCACATATGAAATAGAAGGATTAATTGCAACAGAAAGGATTAAGGATTCTTTGATTGCAAAAATGTCCTGTCCGTAGATTTGTCCTGTCCGTAGATACTAATATCTAAATGAATATTAAGAAGCAAAATTACTCTAGTATTGATTTAATCTAAATCACATCTGTTTATTATACCCGCTTTTATTAATTTTGTACAAAAGTCGGTCCGTCGTCCATCTGTCCATCCGTGTTTGCATGTGTGCATCCTTCCATCAAGTTTCTTGCATCTCCGCCTAAACTGTTGGACGAAGCAAATTCAAATTCTGCAGGTCCATAGGTCATATGATGTTGAGGGGAGGGTACTGGGCAACATCTTATGTGTATTGTGTAATGTATTTTCTTGTAAATGCATCTCCTCCTTAACCGTTGGACATAGCAATTTTGCAGGTACATAGGTGACATGGTGTAGAGGGTACTGGGCAATATTTTGTGTAGCCTTGACCCCTAGGTAAAGCTCAAAGGTGAAAAAAAATCGGGGTATTTGCGATGGTGTACCATCGACTGCTGCTCTAGTTTTCTCATATTATAATAATAACTTTGAATTACACTTAGATTTTGGAAAGAAAACTATAATTTCTCTCTAACGTTTGTTTTTTGTTTGATTTGATTCTTTACGTCCCATCAACAATCTTTTAGTTAAACAGGGACAGGTCTTCCTGGGTTGAACCGGTATTAAGCTAGGATAAATATGTCTTGCTCAAGGACCACAGCGCAGGGACACCACTAAGGCTCGAACCCGCGGCCTTTCAGTCTCGAGTCAAGCACTCTACCACTGAGCCACTGCGCTCCCATTTCTCTCTAACTAGTAAGAAATAGTTATTTCAGAAAAAAAAGAAAAAAAGAAGAAAAAAAAATGTTTTCTTTACAAAACCTATGTGTATTCAAAGTAATCATAATTAACAGAAAATAAACCAATCTGATGTAGATTGAATCTGTTTTTTGGATAGTTTCTCTTCTTAAAATTCATAAAGTGTTTATGTCTATGGACAATGTCTACGGACAAGCCGTTTTTATATTCAAACTTTCTGTTGTGAGCAATCCTTGTAGCTTATATTTAAACGACCTTAACTCAAACATAAAGCTCACCTTAATCTTTCAAAGCCTTCAATAAAAACAAGGGTGTCTACGGACTGGACAGTTTTTTGACCATTTACATTTGTAACACAATAGGAACTGCAGAAAAAATGGCAAATTTATTTGCATCCTGACATACTTAATGTTATACAAACCATTTACTGGATTGTTTTACTCCATAATGCACAAAAACAATTGTAATCTAAAACATATCTGCCTTGGTTAAAGGTGCTGTGCTATATAGCACTCCCTAAATTTGGGAAATATATAAGAAAGTAGACATTATGTCTTTTTGATGCCATTTACAGTAGGAGATCATGATGGGCCTTGCTTAGGTTTTTAAAAACAAAATTCATGTGCGTCGGTTCTTTGGGACTACATCAAAATTTTCCTCCCCGATTTCACCTGGTGATTTCAGCGTCATCTCATGCCATACTGCTTTGAAACAGACACTTTTGAGATTTCTAAATGAAATCTGCATGTATGAAATTGTTAAAAATTAACAATCATCACGTTTTTGCATCTGGGTGCCAAAAAGTATTCCAAAAAATAAAGAGGCAATGTTCAGCGGAAGTTGCAATAAGCGTTTATGGTGCTCGCTTTCGGAAGACATTCAAGCCGTTGATATCGCAGTTGGCGCAGTTTCTTGTGTTCTCCATCATGTATTAAGGGTTGAAGTTTTCTAAATACCCAACGGGTTTACAAACTAAAGCCAGATATATATTTCAAAGTATTTAAAAACGGCGGAAGTAATGTGATTTTCAAGCTAGATTTTAATAGACAAGATATAGTCCCAACGGCGGATGCAATTTTTTTTAAAAATCTTGACGACGGCCTTAGTTACCGCCCTACTGTAAGGCTCTAATTGACATAGCTTGAAAATTTAACTTGAAAAGCGAGAAGACAGTCAATTTTGTATAGAAATTGAAGTTATATTCTGAGCATTTTGAGAAATGGTTATGTAATTATTTGTTGAAAACAGAACTTTTTAAATGAAAAAGTTTAACAGCACTTTTCAAGCATTTTTTTACTATTTTATACGCTGACTTTTGCTTGATTTGTTTCTTAACGTCCAAGTCAATATTTTTCAGTTAAGTCTTCCTGAGTTGAACCAGTGTTTAGCAAGGATTTGTGTCTTGCTCAAGGACACAACGTAGTGATGCTGGTTAGGCTTGAACCAACAGCCTTCGGTTTTGAGTCGAGCACACCACCATTGAGACGATGCGCTCCCTTTATGTGCTGATTTGAAATAACAGGAACACAATTTGTCAATGACATTCAATGCTATTTGCCCTCTTGATATAGTCCCTTAACATTCCTCATAAACAAAGTTAAAGTATTTACACTCATTTGTCGGCAACATAGAAGCATATAACAAGCTCAGTGTAAGAAAACCTGCATACTACTTGTAGGTGTGATTCAGTATCACTCCAAAGACAAAATAAAAACGTACAAGTCATGTATCCTCTAGCGATATAAATTATTTTGTTTATCATTGTGAGACATAAAAATGAAGTTATCATGTATGCTTACAAAGTTTTATAACAAATAACAAAACAAATAACTAATGTCCAGTCCGTAGACATTTTGGCTAAATTTCAGAGACCATTTATGAAACCATATAACTTTACAAATAGACGACATAGAATAACAACAAAAAGTTCTCTGGATTTGCTGTTTGCTCTAGTTTAACATTATTTATCACGTAAATAGAACATTTCCTTTAAAAGTGATTCATAACAACTGATAGGAGTCGTTTCTTTGAGTTTATATAGATTTTTGTAAATTCACCAGCAAAAAAAAATGAAAATGAACGTCACAATATTTATTTTGATGCCATAATTTTCCATATGTTGTGCCTTTCAAAACATAAGAACATTTGAGCATGGATTTATCTTGAGTGAACAACAATACTCATATTATGATAGTATAGTGTCTTCTTTTTGTCCTTACAACATCCACTTTTGAGTAAGTACTTTCATTACTTTTTAACACCAACTGGTTTCAGACAATATAAAGTATATAAATTTTCCTTTTTAAAGGAGGGCTTGCCTAGTTGAAAAACACTATGTGCACCTTGTCTGTTGGGAACACCTCCAAATTTGGTTATTGTTTCACTGCACTAAAACCACGTCATAGACGAACATTAACAATAGTTATTGAGTCAATGGGTAAGATACTCTTTTGGCAAAAGAAAAACACAAACAGTTATCTAAAGCGGCACCTAGCGCAGTACACTGAAGGACTTTAAAAACGCAAAAAAATGAAATTAATAAAATTTACTTATTTTTAATGTAACAATTTTTTTAGTTTTGGCAACAATGGACATCAACACGTCAGCAAAACATGTTTTAATTTCATGCCAAAATAATAAATAATGTTAGGACAACAGTCTATCGAATAGAAATACCCTTAGATTCAAAAGTTGCTAATCGAAATTTGTCTAGGAATCAGACGTGACTTAAAGTAATTGCATCAAAATATTTTGATTAAAAACCTGGATACAAATTACCCTCGTAACCCTATTATTTGCCTGGAACTGACAATAGCCAGCCAGAACGGATATCGTCGATGCAAACATCGTTTATACACTCGATGTAAGTTGCCCTCTTAACGTCAGGTCGTCATTTTTGGTTAACCAGACTGGCGTCGATATTTAACTGTCCCTGTAGCGGAGGGGCTGTATCGTTGATCACCTTTCCCAAAGGCCTAGAACTTTTAAAAAAGTCATTTCATTTTTCCTATATAAACATAATCCTAATTTGTTGCTAGTCTATAGGCTGGTGCTAAGTTCTGATAACCATACAACTCTACTGAAGACAATTACATTTATGGAGTAATGAACGTGACAATTTGGAAAAGAAAGAAATAGTATTGCAATATTTTACGTGTATTAATGACCACTTTTATTATCAGACTGGTAGCTATTCTATATAGTTTACTGATGGCAATTATAATGGCCCACTTCGAATCGAAGTTTAGTTCCTACAATAGTAACTAAAGTTCAATTCGAACATTGATAGGCGCTTCTATAATGGCGTCATGAACCTACTAAAGATCAACGGTGGGTCAGAGCACCGTTACTCTAGTAGCTTATCTGGTTCCCTCCTCTAGACCTATCAAGCAAGATGGGTTCAAGATCTATCAATAGCCTCAAAATGTTTTTATTTTACAAAATAAATCCTTGGTGTGTTCTATTTGCGGTCCCTCTTATTCGTAATTGTTAATTAGAGTAGTCTGTGCAGTTTTTGCACACCCTTTTTGTCTACGATGAAGAATTGAGGTGGGGCATACAGTGCTATTCACTTTGTTTACTTGACAACCAATTAAAAGGGAGCAACTGAAGCCATTCGGGTGTAAACGTACGCACACATCTATTATGTAAGATCTTTAGTAGGGACTTTAGTTCGATTCCAAGTAAGCCAATATCATTCAAATTGCGCCAGATCGTTAATGTTTGGACAATCATGGCATGATTAATAAAGTTATAAAACTAAAGCTGCAGTGTTTTTATACATGCTTATGTACAAGCTACATGTCAAATTGACCCAGAAGTGTATGCGACACGCCATGATCCCAAAATATATCCTCACACCAAATTTAGGATTCCTACTTCAAATTATATACAGATATGCTCTGAGCTCGACCTTGCTAGAACTGAAACCAGAGGTCAAGGTCACAGTGACCTGGAAACATTTGGTGACTCGCCAGGATCCAAGATGTATCTACATACCAAATATGGATTGCTACCATAAATAAAATAGGCGATCTGTTGTGGGAGCATTTTTTTCAAGAACTGGCTCCTGAGATCAAGGTCACAGTGGATGAAAACAGTGAGCGACATTCCATGACCACAACATATATCCACAAATTGAATTTGCGGGTTAATATGGCATATAATATTAGACATGCTCTTACAGGGTTCGCACAGACCTGGAAAAAATTGACCTTGGTCCTGAAAAAAAAGTGCCTTTTGTCCTGGAATTGTCCTGGAATTTTGTAAAATCATCCTTGAAAATATGAGTTAGTCCTTGAAAAATATAAAAAAACAACTAGTCCTTTCAGATTAATGGGATGCACAAAAAAAACTGTGTGAAAACCGCAAAAAAAAAGATTGAAAATCGCTAGATACACGTCAAAGAGCGAGTTGCAACTCGTATTCTATTCTATTCAATTTGTGCAGTAGTCCCGGTTTTTATCACCGGTGTCAGAATCAAAGAAATCAAGTGCGCCTTTTCATCTCACCGCTTCTGGCTGAAAAAAGTGCACTTTTAAACGTTGTGTTATACGAAATTGGGAAGGAATTGAGTCCTTGAAAAATGAAAATGTCCTGAAATAGTCCTGGAAAAGCCCTGGACTTCTCTTTTCCCATTTCCGTATGAACCCTATCTTAACTTGCTGTTGGTGAGTTGTCTTGTCGTAGCACTGTTTTATTCCCATAACCACGACCGTTATGCTAACAGTATGTTATATAAATAGACAAACCTGGTGGAGGGTATCACTATTCCAACACAAATGCTTGCGGCGAGAGCGCCGCAAGCAATAAAATGTGAAAATGGATGCAAAAGTGGATTGAAAGAACTTTATTTTTGACCTCCGATGAAACAAAAATTTGCTTCTGATTGTGGCTGCGCCGAATGGTTTCGCTGCAAAAACGTTGAGCTGAGCTGTAAGTTCGATGAGTTGGCTAAGATGAAGGATGAGTTCGTTGAGTTGAATAAGTTGAGCTAGTCAGTTCGATGATTTAATGATAGGTTGGATGAGTGGAGTAAGTTAAGCAGGCTGAGTTCAATAAGTTAAAAGCTAAGTTCGATAAGTTGCATGAGTTCGATGAGTTGGGTAAGTTAAACTTCAAGTTCGATGAGTTGGCTAAGTTGGGGATGAGTTCGATGAGTTGAGCTGTAAGTTCGATGAGTTGGCTAAGTTGAAGAATTAGTTCGCTCGTTGATTTGAATAAGTTGAACTGTAAGTTTGATGAGTTGGCTAAGTTGAGGATGAGTTCGATGAGTTGGATAAGTTGAGGATGAGTTTGATTAGTTGGATTAGTTGAACTGTAAGTTCGATGAGTCATTTATAACAGTTGGTTTTGCTGTAATCACTTGTTTAACAAATAGATCAGCTCTAGCAGTGAATTGTTAATTTGGAGGTCAGTTGTAAAAAAAGATCAAATACGAGCGCATAGCGAAAGTGATTTATCCACGTACAACTTACCGACAAACAGTGAATTATTACCCAACAATTCACGGACTACTCTTCTTTTGCAGAGGGTAGCTAACTTCATGTCTTCTGTAGACAAATCGCAACGAGAGTGGAAATTGTAAGCGCTGATATGTGAGCGTATACACACACTAGAACTGATATATTTTGACTCTAACACACAATAAACGACGAAACACATTTGAAGTCTTCAGCTTCTTCCAAATTTCGGCCATCGCCCTGAAGAACTCCCGCCAATAGTTTGTTTGTGTCTCATACGTTTACATGTATTTGTAACGTCTTTCATGCGTAAAAACGTCGTTAAACCGTCTAACGCCATGCCTGACGTCATTTTGCAGTAACAAATGACGTCAGCTAGCGCTCTTTCCTCGCGCATTTAAAACTGTGAATTATTGTTTGATATATATCACGTTTTGTATGCATTGGCTCTATAGGCGAATAGGCGAGGTGTGTTAGAATATTGTGTTACCATGGTTTCTGTGACGTCAGCTTTACTGTCTATAACCTCAGCGTTACGTTATCACCCGCGTTATCAAATTAGATCCTCGATGTACATCCGTGGCCTGATTCCACGTGATTCCACGGAATTTCGCGGAATTGACCGAGGCAGTTCCGATTGACTCACTCTTTGTCCATATGAAACATCCATTGGATGAGCCATAATAAACATGACACAATGGGGTGTACTTTTTCTGTAAAACTATAGAATACAATGTAAGAATGCGACACTTCCGAGGACACTTCCTTATACCAACTACAAATGAACACTACAAAGAAGAGATATGCTTGGGCAATTGAATAGTCTGAAATTATACCATAATTAGTAGACAGATTATTACTCTTTTACAGCTTTTGTAGTGTTGTCTTGTATAAAGCAATCCAGGCAAGTCATTTAAAAATATAGCAGAGAAAACTTTAGATCTGATGCTGTTTGATTACATTGGTATGGTGCGACTTATTTTGTGGCTTGGCAGTCATCTACATCACACCGGATAGGCGGCAATCGAAGACGCTCTTAACAATCGACGAACGCGGAACAACTTGATTAATTACATAGTAGTATAGGCATGTCAAGGTGAAATTTGCAATGGGGTCTGCCGATACATGGACATAGCGCTTAAGATGGTACTCGGTGTGTGTGTGTGTGTGGGGTGGGGGGGGGGTCCTGGATAGCAAGTGCTACGTGTTTGTCCAAGCATTGACATAGTTTATTTTGTTACCTGAACTGAATGGGTAAGCCCGTGAGAAAATGGTTTTACGTGTAACACATGTGTGTAAATTTTACATGCGTGTGAAGGTATCTAGTTATTTGGTCTGAGCCTTCATATAATTAAGCTTCGAAACGTGATTTCCAACAATGTGGCATTTTGACATGTGTAGACTCAGACAAGCCTATGCAGCCTCCTTTTAGGCTGTGAAACTCCAAATGATGTTCGGTCAGTAGCTTAACAGTCATAGAATAATCAAGCGACTAGCAAAGGCTCTGATCAGACTGCGCGTATGCGCAGACTGATCTGAGGCTTTGCTGCTCAGACATTACAAATTGTTGGAAATTTCATGTCGCGGCTCATATGCGAGCAGCGGGGTCTCTGGCGAGACGGTACAGATGCGAATGTGTGCTAATCGATGTGATAAGAAAAAAAATCCCAGATTCTTTTCAATTGCACGAAGAGCTTCTTTCTCGTAATGACATTGGTATATTTTGAACGCTAGTTTATCAAACTTATTTGGAATGACAACATATCTCGCATTGGACCTATATGGTTTCCGTTATATCAGTCAATTAGTCAGTAGAAGGGCTTCGCATCCAGACATAGAGTGAACTAAATTAAAACATGTCATAAAGACCTGCTCAGAATGTCAGAAAATCGGTAACACCATTTAACCATTTAACCGACTTATTTCCCATTTCATCACTTGAACATCTCCGTAAAAGTGCCTTTAAGTTCTTACCTTAAATATTTTTCTTTGATTTTATTCTTTACGTCCCATCAACAATCTTTCAGTTAGATAGGGACGGGTCTTTCTGGGTTGACCTGGTACTAAGCTAGGATTAATGTACCTTGCTCAAGGACACAACGCAGTGACGCCGGTGAGGCTCGAACCCGCGACCCTTTGATCTCGAGTCAAGCACATAGATCTACCGCTGAGCCACTGCGCTCCCTTATTTCGAGGGCTGTTCAAATATGAATGCAAGTAGCTTCATAACTTTCTTCACATATATGCCACAACAAAATGGTAAACGTTTCTATAGAGACTATATGTCACCTTTAAACTGGCACCAGACCTAAAGAAAACTACAGTATACTTATCGAACTTAAACCCTCTTAATGAGGGTCACTTTAGTATACTAACAAACTCAATGCTTCGAACATATACCAGTGATATAGACGAACATATGATTCTTCGATAAACAGGTGAAATTTCTTGATGTTTTTAAGGAAGTATTCCCATATTCTTATATAATGATTTTGTGAAAGTTGCGAACATCCGACATGCTTTTGTTACATTACATCTAATAGTTTTTACTAAAGTCCCCCTTTGTTTGCAAATAAATGGTAAACTAAACACCACCTTTCAGTTTTCAGTTAAACTTATCTCTAACAAATGCACGAAGCAACATTTAAACTAGCTTTAACTCAAAGACAATATGTTGATTGCTCATACTGAGTTGTTGCTACAAATTATTGATGGATGGTGGGTAATTTTTAAACGTTGAAAACATTTTTAATAAGTCAAAAATGCCTTAAGTGAAGGGGGTTATAGAATTTTTACTCATTTTTTCATAACATTGCGGCTTTATTATCAATTTGAACGTAAACTTCAAGCTTGACCACTATAAGCATTATTTTCAATAAAATTATTCACCTGGTCTTGAGGACTAGACAAAAACCTATTTAATTAATGTAAACAAGTCTTTAAGAAGCAGAATAAATGCTTGAAAAATGATATAAAATGTGATTACACTGTAAATAGAGAACCGTGCGTTTTAAAAACTCCCTTTAGCATGTTTTCAGCAAAACGCAAAGAAAACGACACAGCGTTTTTCATTATTACAACACCAGTAGATAACTCAAAATGACGTTTATTTAAATTAATGACGTCACAAACGTGCGTGTTTACTCGAGATTGAAACAAGATTATATAAACTTTTTCCTGTAAGCAACTTTCGGATTGTTACTTAAACTTGTATCTAAAATTTTGGTGCCATTTTGTCTAAAACTTACAAAGATATGACACTATATCCGCACATGTACCAAAACCAGTATTGCAATTCGCTTCAGAAAAACTTCAGTATACAGGAATGGCCCTTATATAAGGGTATATAACTCGAGAAATATAGTGAGTGTTTCTTTATGTTTGGTGTCATTTAAAAGGCGACAAATAGTTCTTTCCAGAAAGGTACGACATTTTGTCGTAGCATATATGTGAAGAAAGATATGAAGCTACTTGCATTCATATTTGAACATCCCTCTTACCTCAAATATAGTCAAATCTTATGTGTAAGAATTGATTAATGAAACAGTAACTACTTTTTGATACAAATTTGATACTGTAGTGACGGGTTCGACGCCCAGTTTTTATCATTTTTTTTCTATCGTTTAGTAAGTTTGTATCTCGTGTCTTTTGTGTTACAATGAATATTTTGGAAAAGGGAAAACAACAAACGCGAGTGTTTCAATAATGAAAACCTTTGACTTTCGTGAGGTAAACAATTTGCTTTTAAATCCAAAATGTGAACAGAGAAAGCTTAATTATGGCTGTAGGCTCACAGCAACAGAAGAATCTATGCCGGTGCAATATACTGTACAGTAAAACCTGTCTTAAGCGGCCACTCTAAAATAGACAAAATAAAGATCTTAATGACAAATGGTAGCTAATGCAGGTCAAAAGTATTGCAGAATGGATGCGAGCATTCTGCAATACGTTTGACCTGCATTAAGAGATAAATGGTCTTGAAAATCAATTTTTGGTCTTTTTGAGAGTGGCCGTTAAAGACAGTCTAAGCCCCGCCACCCCTCCTGGTGCGCTGGCTACGACTGCTGCCCGCTTGTTGTTGATACCATAAGACGATTTCGCGTTGAGAGAGAGAGAGAGAGAGAGAGGGTTGCTTTGCTTCAATTGCGTGTTGCTTCTAAGTGTGTTTATGTTTGTTCGTGTTCTGATGTGTCTTCCTCGTGGTTACGTGGATTTGGTCTGTGATCTGTGATATTAACATTCCATAATTAATTAAAACATCTTGTCAGCTCATTCTTTAAAGTTTTGGTAAATTGTATCACAAATGTATCGGATACTAGCGATTATGTTATTTCAAGAGTGTGGCTAGGCGAACTGACCGCCTCGACATGACCATAGCTATTGACTTGGATGTTAAGAATCAAACCAAACCAAACCAAAACAATGTATTCGTAATGTAGAAAAAAAATCTGCATCGTTGTGGAATCGCGATTTGAATCTACGTATAGGTCAGCTACATATTTGCATCTACTCTTAAAACCCATACAAGTATTAGCTTTTCAAAAAGCTGGCGGTCGTTTAGCCCCATTTGTATTCATGCACACTGCATGCTTCCATTTTGAAATTATCCAGCTTGTCCATGTACTTTTGCTCTAAGCTCTGATTATTAACGTCCAAACTGTGATATTATGCATGATATGTTATGGAAATGGATGTAACATGCGACACATTTATGGGACGTTATATAACACCGGACATCCCATTTTTTCTAAACCTGAGACCAGAAATCAAGGTCACAGTGGCCGCTAAACTGTATACATCACTCCGTGACCCTAAGATGTGTCCACAGACCAAATTTGAGATTCCTATGTCAAATAATATAGGATCTATGCTCGTGACACGATTTTTCTAGATCAGAAGGCAGAGGTAAATGTAAGTTACGCGACGCTGCGCGACCCCAAGATGCATTAACACACGAATTTTGGCATTCATACCTCAAATTATATAAAAGATATGCTCAAGACACGATATGAACGCAACAAATATCCCAAGCTATAAATGGAAATTTTATAAAAATTAAATTCAAAATATCATAAAGTGTAATTAGATTGTCTGGGTAATTTAGCACTGCATCATACGTCTTATCCCACGTAATTTGATCGCCGAAAACTTAACCCTGTTTGCCTGTTAGTGGCTTTTGCTGAATTAAAAAATAATAATTAATTTTACACCGGTTTAGTAGATAAACACATTTTTGAGCGTAAAAGTGTAAATATTTTCTTACCCGTCAGTTTAAAAATATGTTTTGGGTCCTCAAAAGAACTGTCTCTTTGAAACGGTTCTTTTGATTACCCACAATATAGCTTTGGCTGAGAAATACAAAAATAATTTTTCGATACGCACTCTTAACTAAAGGTCTGCTAAAAATTAAAATAAAATTCGAAAGTTTTAACCCTGATCATTCCCGACGAAACCAACATTGACCCAATCACGGTTCATAGTTTTGGCATCCTATTTAATTGCACGATGGTGGGTCGTCGGGCCTCATACTCAATGACAGCTCTGACATTAAACTTTAATAGGTGGGACGGTGCATAATGTTTGTCTTTGGCTGGGTCCATCATGGCTCAACATGAGGTTTTCTTTAGCCCTGGCTTTCTGTGAGTTATGGGCCCTTTTCTTCGTTCCATCATAATGTTTACATTTTATTAGATTGTCTCTCTCTGTAATAATGCTTTGCATAAGTTTAGAACCCTGTATCCGAGCTAAACTTTTTTGTTGCAGCAGACTCTAGGGTGAAGATTTGGTTCCAATAAAAGACATTGAAGACCCCCATACGACAGTTTTACAATTTAAAAAGGACAAGGGTAGATTTAAGTAAGGTATGTCAAGAAAAACAAAACACATATACAAATAAATAGAAAGTAGTACCGTTGCCATACCTTTCAAACAATTTGGTTTACTTTCTGAACCTAAAAAAGTAGACCGTCTCAGTCAATTCGTTTTTACAAATGTACTATTATACTATTTGTATATGTTTTGGGGAAAGGATTTTCTAATGTTGGGGAGAGGATTTTCTCATGTTGTTATAACCAATCTCTTTGTTTATACCCAATAAAACATGTTTAATCTAAAAAATCTTATCGAAGACCCCCGTGGCTGCTGTTCGTTCTAAAGTGGTACATGTAGCTATGTTGTTGTTGTTTCATTGTTTATTGTTGCTCCCATTGTTTGTGTTTTTTGTCCTTGTTTTGTTTTGTTTTGCAACACTACGTGTCCTTTCTAGTAACGCAATCATCTTGCTGAGACAAAGAGAGTTAAGGCCATATTTTTTTTATTAGTTGATTTACAAACCCTCCCTTCTGCAATTTTCTGGTAAGTAGAACAAAATTTAAAATTATTTTTTATTTTATCGGCCGACTCTATTTATCATTTGTTTTACTGAATAAAATAAAATATTTTTGAGGTTCTGTCTGTTTATTTTTGAGAGTGACACTGTTAGAAGTGATTGTTAAGGAAAATGATGAAATATTTAAAGATTTAATACAGACTGTAGATTTGCCATACTTATTTTACTGTTTGCTCTAGAGATATTTAAACAAAACTCTGAAAAAGGATCATTTTAAGAGCTTTTTCTTTTCGCCCCCCGACCCTAAATGTGAAAAAAAACACACCCGTAAATCAACTGATAAAAAATCTGTCCTTACTTAAATGGTTTTCCTTATGTTTTGCGAGTGTTAGTGTTCTGTCGCTTTTCCTCACAGTCTGCAATTTGTCAGTGAGTGTGGTATTTCCTGATTATACTCACCCTTTTTTTGAGCCCAATTAAGACATCAACCATTTGAAAAATGTTACATTTTATTTTATACTTAGTAGTGAAATCAATGCATATATATAGTTAGAACGTGACGAATATTTTTGTACCGAAACTATTTGGGTTTGCTAAAATATTTCGTTTTTTTGCATTTTCAGCGCCTCCTTTTTTCAGTAAGTGAGACATTGCACGTAGCCATAAAAATTCCTTTTTAGTAAATACCAAATATATTTCATCTCGTGAGTTGAAACATCAGAATTTTAACTCATGCTGCGCACTCATTTAAATTCTGATGTTTTCAATACTCAAAAAAGTAAATATTCTCTATATACTCTTTCACTCTACGCCGGCAGGCAGCAATAGCACAAAAACACTAGTTTAACCACTGTGGGCCCAGTCAAACATAAGTATCAGACACCAACTCACCAGTGAATGTTTGAGGAAACTGCACCGATACTTTTCATATTAATACTTTTTGTTTACTTTTCAGCGGTCTGCGAGAGCTTAATGTTGGCCATAGTTAGATACAAATGTAATATGGGACATGTTTCAGCAGACATAAGACATACATTGTCATTCGCGGTAAAGTCCTAACAATGTTAACGAATAATACTTGCACGTTTTTCTGCAGTTTGATCATATTTCGATGACTTCAATTACTCATTATGCATTTTTTCATATCTCTCTCTCTCTCTCTCTCTCTCTCTCTCTCTCTCTCTCTCTCTCTCTTTGTATCTAAAGGGGTGGCACACAGCAAAATAAAAGAACACTCTCTTCAACAAACGTGTATTTTATTAACAATCCTGCAATTTCATAAGAAATAGCGATCTACTGGAAAAAGTTTCGTTTGGTTCTTTACGTCCCAGTCAACAGCTATGGTCATGTTGGGACCTACTGGAAAAAGACAAGCGTATAAAATGAAACAAATGCATGGTGTGATTTTCGCGCTTTTGATATACTCTAATGGAAAAGGATGCTCGTATATCAAAAGCGCGGAAATCATACCTTGCATTTATTTCATTTTCGGGGAGACTATTGTAGTGAAAAGCACGGATTCTATATTCCACCAAGAGGTGCTCATTTATTAGTCACGGGTAGAAAACTTCATAAACAGAGCCACCGGCTCTGTATATGGAGCCTGTAAAAATCGCATAAAAATAAAAAATATTTCTTGTATCTTGTAGAATAGCGAAAAAAGGAGAAAGTAGTGCTCCGCTCTGGTCTCTCAACTTCTAATCCATGCTGGCGTGAGCTGCAAATTGTGAACGACTTTATCAGATGCATCTCACGATTTAAAGGATTCAGACAAAACCGTAAACACTCAGCTTAGATAAGAAGTTAAAAGACCAGAGCAGAGCACTACATTCTCATTTTTTTCGCTATTTTACACCATAAAAGCACCGAAAGGAAAAGCTATTACGTTTTTTTTGTGCTATTTTTTCAGCCTCCATTTACAGAACCGGAAATACCCAAATACGATTTTACGTTCAGAGCCTCGGCTCTGATTTTGAAGTTTCCTTACTGTGTCAATGCGGATAGCCTTGTTATACCTAGGTCGGCCTCTGAGAGATGGTTTCAATCTCAATAGACAACAATGCATAGTGACTCTGAATAGACTATAGTAAGTACAAAGTATTGCAAGTTTTTATTTGCAACAGCCATCCAGCGAAACTCTTGTAGACAGCATCATGACGATACCTTAATTATGTCGTGGTGGTACGAAAGGTAGAGCCAGTCATTGGCATATGTTACTGTAAGTCCGCCCAAGTCGCGTATCAGCTCACATTTTGCATCGAGAAATGCAACCATCCCATCTAACAATGTATATGTAAATATTAATTATTATTTGGCAGCAGAAGGGATACCAAGTTATCTACCTGTAATATACGCGCATTTTATATAAAATAAAAATCCGCGCTTTTCACTACAAACTCTCCGCGCTTTCATATATCAATCCGCGCTTTTCAAAAACGCTGGAAAGAGACAACACCAACTACAATATTCAACATTTATCAATAGCACTGACAAAAGCCGTGTAAAATTACTGAAAATTGCAAATGCTTATAACTCCTCGGAAAACAATTATCAAAATGCCGGACCTGATATGGATCTTAGCTGTTAGAAAGCATTCCTGACTTTGTTTTCAAAACGTTAATTTTGATAAAAATCATTTGAAAAAGTTTATTTTGAGAAACAAAATCAGCAGACGACAAAAAGTATGCAAACCCTTCCAAAACCGAAATCCACTAAGTTTGGGCAGACACAGATTAGAGGATCTATAACACTTGGGAGTAGTGTAGTAAATTTGGGAGTAGTGTAGTACATAACAGTATTCAGCGTACACGATGCCAAGATATATATAAAATGATGAGAACTCTGAAAGCATTACTTGTTTTTTGAACTGGGCCTGTTTGACTTATTTCAACAGACTGCACGCTTGGTGGTCAACCCAATCAAGGTAGCAACTTTGCTTTCCTCTTTAATTGAACGCCGGTGGGTCGGACTTCAGACTCTATGACGGTTCCGACATAAAGACTTATCTATTGATGAGATGGTAGGAGCCTGATGCTTTGGCTGTTGTAAGGCCCACCGGGGTTTACCTGTTGGATTTCTTTTGCTCCTGTATTCAGTTATATGTACTGCCCAGTCCTTATATTTGCTTTATCTCCTTTTTTATATTTTGAGTTAAATGTTCTAGATATGGTGCATGGATGAGTTGGTCTTTAATGCAAACCAAACATATATGTGTCTTGACCCACACTTGAACTA
Source organism: Loripinus fragilis (assembly GCA_964019695.1). Classification (NCBI taxonomy): domain Eukaryota; kingdom Metazoa; phylum Mollusca; class Bivalvia; order Lucinida; family Lucinidae; genus Loripinus; species Loripinus fragilis. The sequence goes on from OZ026516.1 coordinate 83,537,831, forward strand.
AGGGTGAGGTTAGCGCCTTAAAACCGGTTTAAGCCCTCCAGTAAAATATTTTTACTGACCGCTCCAAGGCGGTACTTCTTTTGTGGATCAATTGTGTTTTTTGTGTCTTGTGTTTTTATGCTTTCGCGTCTGTTCATGATTGCTGCCTTTTTGGTCACCTGCTTGGAAAGAGTTGACCTCTTGGCTCTTTTTGATGATATTTATTGTATTTTGGATGGGGAAGAGAGAGCTGGGTGCTTTACTTTAATTGTCTTACTGATATCTTGTGACTGTTAGTGTTCTGTGGCTCTTCCTCACAGTGCCGTGAGTAGGACTGTAGTGTGTAATTGTGATATTTGCTAACCATACTCACTTAAGCTAAAATCTACATTCAGTTATTTTTCTGTGTCGATTTCGGCAATGTTTGTTAGTGCTACTTGCAATAAGAATTCACCTGAGACTTATATGTCTATATACCTGTATATACACTAACTCTAATCCTGCCAATTAATTTATCCTGAAAATATCGTCTGTTATTACGTCTGCTCGATATATTTAAATGCACTCCAGAATGTCTTTGGTTTTGAAGCAAGGAGAAGACTGATGTGGGCCCAAGGTGTTTGCAATATAAGCTACCAAAGTGCATATAAAGGTGAGGGAACAGACATTTGTTGCGAATGGCGGGAAAAGAATTGAATGCGTGACAAAGCCAACAAAATAAATTGTGCATTTTAGTAAAGACTCAGATCAGTCCCAGCAGGCACAGGATATTGATTTGATACTGATTTCTTATTGAATAACGATTGAATATTGATCAATCCATCCTCAAGGGTAACTCAATATTTATTCAACATTGTCATTTCAGGGTTGAAATACCAAGGATGAATCAATACTGATTTAACAATGAGCGCTTTAATGTGAAAAGCTAAATGTGTATTCAATACTCAAGTAATAATACAAATCCAATTTGAGAGCAGATGTTTTTTGGAAAGGTAAAACAATACAGATTCAATAATTATTCAATGTAATTGTTTCAATGTTGATTCACCAACCTTGATTAAATACTGACTCAGAATAGCCAATTAATATGTTTTTGACATTGTCAATATACGAATTCATTTTTAGGGTGGCTGTATTTTCTATAAATAGAGTAATTGTAGTCAATTAACATTTCAAGGTTGAATCACCAGTGTTGATTAAATCACGATTCAGAATTAGCGCATCCATATGAAATTACATAGATATTTTCAATATTCAAACCCTAATGTATTTATAAGTGATGTCCCTAAGGGGCAGGACTGTTATGTTTTCGTGAGACTTTGGATAATATTTTTCTTGTAAATGACAAATTGTGTATTGTGCGTGGTATAGTGGCATTGCTATCGAATAAATACGGTATTTGGACACACAGGACTACTGTAAGTGATTTCATTCTCTGTGTCGCTAAACCTTGAACCAGGAATATACATTACACGTTGAACAATGTTTATAACATACTTCTACTGCCTTGCGGTAGAAGCCAGCCTTGACAGTGAGGTGGAAGAGTGTTTGCATGTAGATCCAGCGACCTGGGTTTGATAGCCGGCTGGGGCAGGTAAATATATTCGCTCTATGACAATTTTCTCCACTATCTAACTCTACATTATCTCTACAAGCAGTAGCGACAATGGTGCCCACCGCAAATAACCCACCCTAGACCCCGTCTCATTAGAAATGATTCTCTATGGCCTGGATCTTCGGGGACGAAGTTCAATTTGGTGGGTGAGAATGTAACGGGGCTAGGTAAAGAACACACTTCTACTGCCATGCGGTAGAAGCCAGCTTTTACAGCGACGTGGTAGAGTGATTTCCTGTCGATCAAGCGACCTGGGTTCAATTACTGGCTGGGGCAGGTAAAATATTTTCGTTCTACGACACAATGTAGTACGTGTTATAACTGGACCGTAAACCTACGCTGGAAGAAAAAAGTACGAAAGCTCAACTTTTTCATAGCTTGATATATCTTGATTTATATGTTCTAGGAGATGATGCATTGATAAGTTTTTCATGCAAACCAAAAATCTTTATGTCTTGATCCACATCTGAATTAAGGGTGAGGCTGGTGCGCTGTGAAACTGGTTTAAGCCCTCCAGTAAAATATTTTACTGACCGTTCCAAGGCAGTGCTTCTTTTGTGGATCTTTTATATTTTGTTTTGTCTTGTGATTGCTATGCCTTTGTGTGCGTCACTTTATATGTGCCTTGTGGTCACCTGCTGGGAAAGGGCCGACCTCTTGGCTCTCGTCTGTGATGTCTAACTATGAGTTTGTCACTTTCCCATTGGTATCCTGGGTCAGGTGTTGTAATTTATTGTATAATTCCTGATCTTTGCACCCTTATTTACTTTCACTATGCTTATAATTGGCGTCTCTACTGAGCTTTGGCGTTTACGTATTTGCTGTTTCACTTTGCCTATGAAGTGCACGATCCAACTAAGAACTCTGAAACAAGTACCAATGAACCTCATTCGTTTAATATTATTTTACCTGCTTGTTGGGGAGGGAATATAATCTAATCCTTGGCCTCAAGCTGGATCTACCTGTGGTTATAGTTCTCCAAGAGGCGGCCTGGGAGATCCGGGTTGCAATGGCCGTGGAAAGGGTCGTAGAAATGGTCTTAGAAGTCAACAAGATCCTATCGATGATGCTCTTGTGGATACATCTGTACGCGATCCTGCTGGTATGAGCAATCTAGTAGACCCACCCTATACCCAGATCACAAAATCAACCGTCAGTTAGTTCTCAACCGTCAGTGAGCTCTTGGCTTACAGCCTAACAAGCCCACATTCAACCAGGCGAATAGAGTAGAACCTATCTTATAAATACAAACACGCAGAGCCATATGAATTTAGCCAGCGAGACGTCAGAACAACGGACAGAATCTGATGATAATTTAAGCGAAATTAATACCACGTGAATACTGTTAGAAATACGTAAAGATGTCAAGAAGTTGAACAAAAAATTCAACCACTTGGAAACATGGGATCGCCAACTAAAACGTGACATCAAAATTTTAAAAGATCAAAATGCGCACCTTACGAAACAGGTCAACGAATTCAAATCGTCTGCGTCAAAATTAGAATACCAAAATAAAGAACAGGAAATGAAAACAGAGCGTTTAGAAGCGCAGTCCCGACGTGACAATCTACAGTTTTATGGGTTTGATGATCAAAGTGATGATAGAATGATTTGCCTCCTTTCTTATTTTGGGGAGAATCGGAGACCAGAGTGCGAAATTACATCGATAACCACCTTAACATTGATGAAGCTTCCATCCAAATGGTTAGACATTTCGTAACCGGGGTAAAAATCTTTACTACCCATTATAGTGAAGTTCTCGAACAATAAAGATTGACCTAATGTTCTCAAAGCTTATTGCGAAAACCACAAAAATAATGTGAACCAGACTCCAGACAACCCTAAAAATGAAGATTTATGAAAGGCAATTCGTGTCAGTGAGGACTTCCCTGAGCGCGTTTTTAGTGCTTAAAATCGAGTATTGAAGAAGGGAGTTATTCGTATTCGAAGTACAATCGACTAATGGTTGATGGTCAAGAATATACATATGACTATGAAAAATCACGATCCGCGCTTGCCAGGAAATAGGACATAGGTCAAGTTTCAGGAACTATTGAGTATACACAAAACTTTGTGACGCCACTAACTAACATCCACAATCTGAATGTCGAACACGGATAATACCAGCACACTGAATTGACTTTATGTTCGCTGAATGTGCAAGGTTAGAAAAATTCGAAGGTGACCACAGTTTCTTAGTTTTTTTTGCAGAAAATATGATAACTATTTTAACACCTTAGAATGTCACAAAAACAATGTTTTTTTTGGCTGATTATTATACATCTATACTGTTTACTAGTGGCAAAAATTGACCCCATTCTTTCTCAAATTTAGTTAGATCACTATTGTAAATGGCTACCTCCATGTGTGTTTTATACGTACGAGGGGTCTCAAAAAATACGCGGACAGATGCTGCCATTCCCTCAGTTTTTGACTGAAAAGCGCGAAACTTGCACATAATGATGGCCGAATAATTATGTACTCAGAGTATAACTTTACTGACATTATCTTTACGCATGAAAAAATCTATGGTTGTTATGGTAACGTCACCTTGTAACACCCGGCCCAAAATTTAACAAAACGCAAACGTGTGTCCCTTCGAAAATGACGTCTATCACTTGCGTCTGATCCAATATCGTCTCTAAACTTTAGCACAGTATGGCGCCAAATCTTGACACGACGTCAGTGACGTCACATCAACGTATGACGTCATTTGAGCGTAAGCGGCCATTTTGTTTATACAAGGTGCATCAAAATGAGTGTCGAACAGAGAACAGCGATTAAATTCTGTGTTCTCAATGGAAGAAACAGAAAAGAAACTATGGAAATGTTGGTCAAGGTATACGGCAATGCTGCAATGAAGAGAACGGCATTGCATCAGTGGTACTCGCGGTATTAAACGGATACGAAAGTGTGATGGACGAACAGCGGAGCGGACGTCCGACGTCAATAACGTTGCAGAAGAAACGAGCTCCCCTGTTGCAGACCATGCTGTTTCATCATGACAATGCGCCTAGCCATCAGGCTTCTACGACTCAGGAAACGATCGACAGACGATCCATTGAAGTGCTTGGTCATCTTTCTTACAGCTCTGATTTGGCCCCCGGTGATTTCTCCTTGTTCCCCACACTGAAGAAGATTCTGCGAGGCCGCCAATTTGACGATGTTGCAGATTTGCAAAGGGCGGTGCAGTCTGCGATCGCTTCCCTTGGAACATCCGCATACAGAATTGTTTCTATTCATGGGTTAAAAGGTGTAAAAGGTGCATTTCATTCAAAGGAGAGTACTTTGAAAAGGACGAATGCCTTTAGACAGAAATTACGAAAAGGTATGTGAAAAAACAATCAATAATCACTCTGGGATAACGCGACGTCAACTTGACGTTGGATGACGTTGGGCCGGTTGTGACAACCCAACGTTACCATAACAACGGGTGTTTGATCATGCTTAAAGTCAAATGTATCAAATTTTCGCTGGATATACAGAATTCTCTGGGTATCATTATGTGCAAATTTCACGCCTTTCTGTCAAAAACTGAGGGAATGGCAGCATCTGTCCGCATATTTCTTGAACACCCCTCTTAAATAAAAGTTTTCTCTCAAACACTTCCAAAGAATAAAGACTGTTGATTACATCGAGTACAGTAAATATAATATTTTATTTATAAATGTATGAAGTTAAGTATTTTTGATTGAGTTTTTTCCAATTTCCAAACAAGAGCGAAAATATTATACCTGCCCCAGCCAGGAATCGAACCAAGGTCGCTGGATCTACAGGAAAACACTCTAGCACGTCGCTGTAAAAGCCGGCTTCTACCAAAGGCAGTAGAAACGTGTTATATGTCTAGCCCCATGACATTCTCCCCTACCAAAGTGAACTTCGTCCCCGAAGTTCAAGGCCATAAAGAATCATTTCAAATGAGACTTAATGCATTACTGCCGGGGTCTAGGGTGGGTTATTTGCGTTGGGCACCATTGTCGCTTTTGCTGGTAGAGAGAATGTAGAGTTAGATAGTGGAAAAAAATTTTCGTAGAGCGAAAATATTTTCCTGCCCCAGCCTGAAAATCGAACCCAGGTCGCTGGATCTACAGGCAAACACTCTACCACATCGCTGTAAAAGCAGGCTTCTACCGCAAGACAGGTGAAGTGTGTTATATACATTGTACAACATGTAATGTATATTCCTGGTTCAAGGTTTAGCGAGACAGAGAATGAAATCACTTACAGCAGACCTGTGTGTCCAAATACCGTATTTATCCAATAGCAATGCCACTATACCGCGCACAATACACAGTTTGTCATATTTGATACACCATTTACAAGGAACATATTATCAAAAGCCTCACGAAAAAATAAACAGTCCGGCCTCTAAGGGACATCACTTGTAAAAACATTAGGGATCGAATATTGAAAACATCTTTGTAATTCCAGAGGATGTGCTAATTCTGGATCGTGATTTCATTAACACTGGTGATTCAACCTTGAAATGTTAATTGACTACAATAACCTTATTTAAAGAAAATACAGCCACCCTTAAATGAATTCGTAATATAGACAATACTAAATAAATATTGGTTTACTATTCTGAGTCAGTATTGAATCAAGGTTGGTGAATCAACAATGAAACAATTACATTGAATAGTTATTGAATCTGTATTGTTTTACCTTTCCAAAAACATCTGCTCTCAAATTGAATTTGTAATATTGATTCAGTATTGAATACACATTTAGCTTTTCACATTGAATCGCTAGTTGTTTAATCAGTATTGAATCATCCTTGGTATTTCAACCCTGAAACGACAATGTTGAATAAATATTGAGCTACCCTTGAAAATGGATTATCAATATTCAACCATTATTCAATAAGAAATCAATAACAAATCAAATCCTGTGCCTGCTGGGTTATTGTATCAAATAGGAGATGAATTGGTAGCTAAGCCTTTGCTGTTCACATGTATAATCCATGGGTCTTTAGCAAGGGCTCATTGTTTATACATGTAGACAACAAATGAGATCAGTTAGGGCAGCCACCCATTCTAATCAGAGTCTTCGCTTTGCGATAATCAGGTAACTAAGGACACAAGCTTCCTTCACGTGGACAGCTCAGACTCTGATCAGACTGAGCTGATGCCTAGGTTTATCTGAGTTTTCTCTTGACGCACAGCCACATTGTTTTATCATTATCATGTGTCCGCCCATGAATACTCTGATGGGAATGAGCGCTCAACACACAGATTATTTTGTTGGTGTTGTCTTTCATTGACTTATTTTTGTAAAACATAATTCATATGTAAATGAATACCTTGACACCTTTTTGTCAAATCGTTCATATTATAAGGCTATTGGGTCAATGTAAAGGCGGTACATCATGACTGATCTACCTTAAACATAGGTAAAAGCTGAAAATGATCCGTAGTTTAATTCGATTGTACAATTCATGTAGCTGTATCATTTTGCGCCATAATAGCCCAGTAAAGACACAAAACCTATGATTTAACCCTTAAAACGCCAGCAAAATAACTACATCAAAACATGTGTATTTATTGGTTAGCATATGTATAGAGGCAAACAGTGGGACCCAGATCAGTCTGGATCTACACTGTTTGTCAAGGAGGCTTCAAATATTTTAGCAGACGGCAAAAGCAGACGACGTTTTTTCGTGATATATGCGCTTTAAGGGTTAATAAATGTGAGTTGAGTGTATGTACGGTATTGGATTTTCATGAAATGCACGCACGTTTGCGCGACTCAAACAATTTAAGCCTCTTTACCAATAATAAATAGAACCTTATATCCCCTATTGAGCAGATGAAATAGCCGAACCACGCCCAGATATGATTATTAAAGTTGCCGCCTTTACAGTGACCCAAACGCTATATAATATCTGTATTCACTTCATCAACAAATCCTGCAAATATTTCTACCTAAGTACAGATTTTCTTATATACTAGATTTAGCATTTGCCACTCGCTGTAAGAATGTAACACCTCCTCTTTATGCATTCATTTTCTAATGTAAACACATCTGTTTGCATTCATCTTATCAAGTAAACACATCTGTCTACATTCATCTTATCATGTTAACACATCTGTCTACATTCATCGTATCATGTTAACACATCTGTCTACATTCATCTTATCATTTTAACACATCTGTCTACATTCATCTTATCATGTTAACACATCTGTCTACATTCATCTTATCATGTTAACACATCTGTCTACATTCATCTTATCATTTTAACACACCTGTCTACATTCATCTTATCATGTTAACACATCCGTCTACATTCATCTTATCATTTTAACACACCTGTCTACATTCATCTTATCATGTTAACACATCTGTTTACATTCATCTTATCATGTTAACACATCTGTAAACATTCATCTTATCATGTTAACACATCTGTCTACATTCATCTTATCATTTTAACACACCTGTCTACATTCATCTTATCATGTTAACACATCTGTCTACATTCATCTGCTCAGTGTAACAACGAAATCCCTCTTTATTTGTAACGTCACAAAATTTCTCTACATTTATATCATCACCAAATCCCTCTACATTTTTAACATCACCAAATTTGCTCCGAATACGACAAACAATATACCATCCATTCCTTGCCAACGTTTCCTGGACATACTTACTTGTTTATTGTTCATTAAAGAGACTAAGTCTGCAACTATGAACATTTTCGATTTTTTTTATTTTCTTTTAAAATCATTTGTAAAAGTAGAATTAAGTCATGTTTTCACAATAAATTTGTTCACTATATCTGAAAACTGCGCGGAAAAGTGAATTATCTGATAAAAACAGGTGTGTTGGTAATTGTTTGCGCCCCTCCAACAATTAAAGTCAGTTAATTTTAACATAAATGCTGTTGTTTTGATACTGATAATTTGTTAAGATGTACGAAATTGGTAAAATGTATACCTGAATTTTCGTTTTTTACTGTGTTCTTGAAAAATAGAAACATTAGTTCTAGAATTAAAAGATCAAAAGTTACAGACTATGCAGCTTTAATTTGAACAAGCGCATGGGAAGTTGGTACTTGTAGCACATGGACAAGCAGCGAAGGTACAGACGAGCATGCGTAAACACAGTTTCACCAGTGCAAGGACGCACATTATGACATTTGAGCCGTGACATGGCCAACCAACAAAATGAGTCTGCGCCAAGTGAAGATTCAGATCAGCGTGGGCATCCGCGAGCGCAGATGGCAATGAGCTGGGTGTGATTTTAGTTTTGTGACACCATGATGTTATATTCACAGAAAAGGGCATTTCATGTTACACCACTTAGCCAGTACTATCGTACAGGCTGCAAACTTAATCAATTATAATGTCCATTCTAAAGAGGATGACAATAAGGCGCGTGTGTTGCTTTTCCAAAATCATAACAGTCTAGATCTGTTTCATAGGAAGGTGCTTGACTTTTTTTTACAATATTTACAGTTTCAAAGCAAGCCTTTAATGAGTTTTTAGATTTTTGCAACCGTTCATAGCCTTATGAAAGACATACATTTTATTGATAGCTGCCAAGCTCACTTGCCCGTGCAATACGCTTCGAAAATCTTTATTTGCCAGAAGTGAAACTGGTGTTGTGATTGACAGCGAGCCACACCTGAGTCAAACGTGCAAAACAAGCCTTATGTTTGCTCCATTGGCTGTCCGTATTCACACTGACTGTTCCGCTTTTCCGTTTTACACTCCAACCAAACCTTAATAAGACTACATACAAAACGGTTTTCCCCCTAAATTATAAATAATTTCTATATTTTAGATAATAAAATGTAAATATAAGCATGAATTCAATTTTTAGTCTGTCCATGGAATCATGAATACTTTGGGTCTCTTGCAAAGTTGAACGTTGCAAGAGACCCGAAGTATTCATGATTCCTTGAGCATTCCGAAAATATAATTTATTTCTTAAGGCCCTGTCACACTACGACGTATAGCACCAACGTATGCCGACATATGAGAAATTAAGCAAGTACGTTGGTGTACGCTGAATGCGTTAGACATAAGTTTTAAACACGTTACGAACACGCTATAATACGTTGGTATACGTTGACATACGACAAAGAGGAACAAAAGTTTGTGCTTGGATAAAAATCGCCAGCGTATGTGAACGTATTATTTTTATACGTTCGACATAAGTTAGATGTACGCAACAGGTAAGTTATGCATACGTTAAGGTACGCTAGCACCAACGTATGCGGACGTATGAGAAACTCAGCAAGTACGTTGATGTACGCTGAATACGTTAGACATAAGTTTTAAACACGTTACGAACACGCTACAGTACGCTGGTATACGTTGTCATAAGGCGAAGAGATCCAAAAATTTTGTGCTTGCACAAAAAATCGCCAGCGTATGCCGACGTATTGCTTATACGTTAGGCATAAGTTAGATGTACGCAACAGGTAAGTTATGCATACGTTAAGATACGTTAGCACCAACGTATGCGAACGTATGCAAAATTCAGCAAGTACGTTGGTGTACGCTGAATAAGTTAGAGATACGTTTTCAATACGTTAAGAACACGCTACAGTACGGTGGTATACGTATACGAGGTCCCACAATTTTAACTTTCTTATACGTTAGACATAAGTTAGACATACGTTGGATGTACGCTACATGTAAGTTCTGCATACGTTAAAGAACGTTATATGCACAATCAGCATAAGTTATTCGATCGTTATGCATAAGTTTCTCATAAGTCAAGAGCGCTAGTGATGCGCTGGGCATACGCTGTCACACACTAATACAAGTATAAGTTACGTTGCGCCAGGAATAAGTTATGAATAAGTTACTCATACGTTATACATACGTTCTATGTTCGTTTAGCATACGCTTTGTATAAGTTCGGAGAGAGGCTTTCTCTGATTTTTTAATTCGATTTCAGCGTATGCCAGCGTACTGGATATATTTTTCATACGTCGGCATACGTTGGCTAAAACGTTATAGTGAGACAGGGCCTTTAAAGAAGCAGGGTATCCTATCTACTTGGCTTAAAGACTATACGTTTTCCTTCCGTAGGATATAAAGAGATGTTGATTAGTCTGTTGTTTCTTGTAAACTGAATAAATCAAGCATAGTCTACCTGTTTCCAAATTCATAGGCTACCATTATGACCATGAAATACTCTCATTCTTAGGATTTTCCAATAATGTCCCTGGCACAAATATTTTATCATGTTTTATACATTAAAAATGGTAATTTTGCGTAAAATCCTTCGAATTGTGTTTTGCATGCATTGTTTATTCAGAGTTAGATATTTTTAAAGATCAGTGATTATTTTAAAATTTTAAAATTTAATGCTAGATGACCAATTATCGTTTTGGTAGTGATAAATGATTATTCAGTCCATAAACCGTAAAATAAAAGAAAAACGTCCTAGGTGGAACGAAATATTAAAAAACTGTATTACTCTGTAAAGGCAGTCATAATTTATAAATATAACCCAATCCAGACATTCATGGGTGTGATTTCTCTCTAACAAACAATGGTTCCATGTGATAATGATGACATTTCATTTGTAGATAATACCTCCTTCTGACCATACTGACTCATTGAAACTTTGATGCCATCGTCTCTACTGCATTTGGGTATGCTTGTAAAGCACTGATAAAGTGCACTTCGTCGTCTTCTCCAACCATTATCAGTTATCGTCAACGGTTGTCATCTTTGCTAACGTTTCTGGAAGGAGATTCACTTGATGCATTGTCTGAATCACTTTCTGCATCGTTATGTACATTTTCAGTTTCATTGGAATCGTCCGATCGAGAAGTGGTGGCTTCAGGCTGAGGCTCCTTGCTTTCTTCTATGCATGTCTGTTCCTTATCACCAGTTTCACACGGTATTCGCAGAATAATTCCTGAGGCTTGTGGAGCACATGTTTCACACTCATTTTCAATTTTGTCAGTAAGCATCTCTGATATGACTACTGATCGTGGGTCACAAACATTGTTCTCAATTACACGTGTTGGATTGATTTTACCATATAGCGCGTCACGAATGCCAGAACCAGATACGGATCGAATAACCACGACTTTTTTGTTATATGAGAGTTCATTACCTAACTTTGTTAAATCTCCAATCGACTGACTAGCCCGGAGTTTTTCACAAGACTCTCTCTTAATAATGTCATTTTGCACATATGATTGTACTTCGCCTTCAGAATGAATGGTTCGTATTTCGTCATACAGCTTACGGTAAATATCAACGTTATTATTGCTTACTTTACCTTTACTATTCACCGACATGTTGGTTACATCTCTATCAACTGGTTTCCACTCCATATTATCACCATCTTTAATAACCTGTGGTTCCTTCTGTGAGAGGCGGCCATTATTGCATGACTTGTTTCTTTCATCACTAGAATTGCCATCTCTGTTTGGACTTTGGCGAATCTGCTTGCTGTTCTGTGAAATACAGCCAAGTATTTGGTGATAGGCGCGGGCCATTTTTCGCTGAGTCACGTAGTAAATAAGCCAGTTTATTGACGGATGCATGTGGGCCCAGACAGTGAAATACACGTGAATCTCATGCAAGAACGTATCCTCATAATCCACTACGATCAATAACGCGTAAGGGGCCCAACAAGTAACAAAAGCAGCATAAATTAAGATAAACGTTTTTGCTAATTGCAGTTTAGGCCTTGGAGGCAACTCTGGCCCTGGGCTGTTGGCATCATTTCGCTTTAAATGGTTTGAAATTTTCTTTTTGTGCGTTCTGACGAAGAAATACAGTCTGAGATAGCATATTCCGATGACAAAACATGGGATCCATACAAGCATGGTAGAATAGACAACCGTGTAAGGATAGGTTGCCATTCTATCCCAGATACAATCTAAGCTCTTTCTGTCGAAGCCATGGTCACCGATTCCAGCCTGGTTCAACAAAACAAGGACAAGGCCAACACAGTAGAGTGACATGCACATAACGATGGTGTGTCGTTTTGAAAATATCCTCTTGTAGAATCGGTTATGGCAAACATAAATGTATCTGTTTATACTCATCAAGGCGATCGTGAGCAAGGAAGTTACACACGAGATTGTACACAGCTTGGCAAGGACTTGACACAGTCTTGGAATGCGGTCAAAAAAGTGTTCACCTTCAAGCTTGGCTGAAAGGAAAAGGAAAAACGAATTATACAAAAATATGAGAAAATGTGTCTGTCTGAAAGAGAACTAAGTAGATTAACCATTATAATGCTGCATAGTTTTTGTACAACACTTTTTGCTAATCTTATCAATTTCAGCTACATTTATATGCATGCATTTACAAGCCAAGTAGGAAACATTGTATATCTTGATCAGCTGGCTAAGTCAGCTGATCTGGATCTACTTTGTTTCAAACCAGGAGATATCCGCTACCAGCATGAAAAAGGTTAAGCCATAATATGCTCTATATCGGCAGGAGTCATTAGCGTTATGAATATATTTCATATGGTGCAGTGTCTAATTAACCCGCTGTGTGCAACTAATGCAGTGTGCATTTTAGCATACAGTTGGATCTATGGCACATGACTAAAGGACGTTTCGTCGAAAACGACATGTAAACTGACGACCACTTCGTCGAATGGAACCTTCGTCGAAAGCAATTGTAAATGCTAAACATCGTTGAATATATACATGACATATGGTAAAAGCGAAAGAACACTTAAATACTGTCAGGCTCAGTAAACATTCTCACATTGTGGACTCAGATGAGACGCCATTGGGTGCGACGTTCCACCAGGGTGTGTATTTTTCAGCTAAACTACAATGTGAGCTTTGAAGAGTATGTGTTTCTTTTGCATGCAGTGCTGCAAAGGAACACATACTTGAGGGTCTGGATGGGGTATAATGATTAGTGAATAAAGGCCCTTTTTATAACGAATAGTGAATAATAAGCCAAAAAATGAATAGTGAATAATGAGGGCCTAAAAATAAATGAATAATCCTATTTTTTAAGGAATTGAAGAAAAAAAATGAATAGTGAATAATTAGATTTCTTTGTCACCTTTAATACTTTTAACGATAATTGGTCTTATTTTAATGAATAACCCAAAATTTCAATGAGATGAATAATGGGCTAAATATTTAATGAATAGTGAATACCAGACCCCCCTATCCAGACCCTTATACTTTTCAAAGCTCGTTTTTACAAGGATCTGTTTGCAAACTTAGAAGCTGGTTACTTCCTTGCGTCAAATGCCACGTGACTGCTATGCTTAATTACCTTTCCTGTGGCATATACTTGCATAATGACACACTGCTCGCAGCAAGTTGCTATGTTTTTATGACTCCATGTGTTAGTTAATGTTTTGTACTGGAATTACCTTAACGCGAAACTAACATTTATACATCAATGTGTCTTGATTACCGGTTTGTTTATATGAAAGCAAGATGTAAGCTCATCTAACAAAAAATGAATTTGCGTCAATGCCAATTATAATTATAACAATTTGCGTGATTAGAAAATAATCGAGCCATGTCATTGGACAATGGCACAGTCAGTACTCCCTAACCCTCTACAGACTGGAAACCTTTAAACGGCCACATTTACAAACAGCTTATTACCAAAATGCGGATTGTCTTCAAAGTCTGCACTGTTTTAAAGGACAAAATCGACCTTCAGAGAAAGAAATGGAAATTATAACCGGTGACCCCTCAATACATACAATTGACCATTCTGACATAACTGTATAAAATAAACAGGATAGATACAACATCTGAGAGACCTAAAGCAAGAAACCTCAGGGGCTTTGAGGTGTAGTTCTTAGTGTGCTTTCTAGTTTTGCAGAAGAAGGAGCAGACCCCGAGGTTATAAAACTGTTTTTCGTTCTCAACTCAACTGAGCATAAAAAACTGCTCCTAAAAACTGAAAGGCTGAAAAAGATAGGTATTTCTTGCTTTTAAGCTCTCATATGATGTAATTATCATGCTAATAAATGTTAAAATGACAACAACTGTTGGTATTTTTACATATATGAGCAGGATAAATTTCGTGCTCAGCTGAGTTGAGCCTGGAAAAAAGCTTTAAAACCTCGGGGCCTGATTGCTTTACTCCCATGTTTTCTTGCTGTAGTGTTGGTTGGTCTGTTATTTGATAGTGGTATTTTTCCTGGTCATACTAAATTGCTCTTTGAGTACCATTTATAACCTGCAGTAACTAAATTTGAGCAAGTGCATGATGACATCAATAAATTGACATTTTTACCAGCGCAGTTTGGAAATATTTCAATCTGAATAAAGAACTTGTAACTACGCTGGGTGTTGTCTAATTGCTGGTTTGAAAAGCGCAGACTCGTTTGTTAGAAAAATAAGAATATATTTTAGAATCATGGTTGTCTTATTTACAGCCCCGCATTGGTACATTGTGGTTATTACGACCGTCTTTATTTCAAGACGGAACCAATTTTGTCATAAACCTTTTGCATGCTAGATAATTTCCTATGCTTTTGTTATTGTCTGCTGACTTCTTTGAAATTAACTGTTTCAAAACGCTCTTTCAGGAACACTATACGGGTGTCAAACGGGTTGAATCCAGATCAGGACTGACGTTTTGTCGGTCCTGCTCTGGGTTCAAACTGTTTGCAAAGGTTATCAGCTGATCAGCAGTCGAAGCAAGGTTTGAGTTTAAATACTGCAATTATTTTTCGTTACAGCTATTATATACACAGAGGAACAGTTTAAACGCAGCATATCCCCGATAGACGTAGGACAATTAAAAATGAATATTAGTAATCTGAACAGAAAACAGACTTGTTCCATCCAAGGTCTTAGATGCCCTTTCAAGACGAAAAGGCAAACGCTATAATATCTGATAAACAAACAAATCAAAAGCTCAACGAAAATAATGATACAAGAAATCATATGGAATTCATAATATCTGTCATTTCTTGCATTCTTCTTTTGCTATAACTTAAATCTTTGAAAGTAAAAGTTTAATACATTTCAAGAAAGAGCTGGTTCATGAAAGTAAATATATGTAATTTAATTTTCATTTATGTCTTTTTCGCCATAAAACAATGAAAATTGGTCTTTGTTTTTGAAAACATTGTAACTTTTCTATGGAAATGTACTAGCTTAAACATATATGAGGCAAGTGGTGTTGCCTTTTTTTTTACATATTTCTGTCGGACCATAAGTTCTTGTAACGTTTGTTAAGGCCATGTCCCTAGAATATGAAATACAGATAACATGGCCAATGTAAACACGGACAGCCAATGGAGCAATCAAAGGCTTGTTTTGCTCGTTTTACTCAGGCGTGGCTCGCTGTCATTCACAGCACCAGTGCCACTTCTGGCTTATGAATTCGATGTTCGAAGCGTAGTGCACGTGCAAGTGAGCTTGGCACCAAGTTGTATAGACAAGTAGTTGTGTATAAAATGAAAAAGATTGTTGGGTCTAATATTTTTTCAGCGCAGTTTATTAAAATAATTTCCAATCATAAAAATATTGGCTATAACGTTAATGTATTGCAACAGACTGCATGCTTCGTGATCTACCCAACCACGGTTGGCAACTTTGCTTTCCTCTTTAATTGCACGCCGGTGGGTCGGACTTCAGGCTCTATGACGGTTCCGACTTAAAGATTTATCAATTGATGAGATGGTAGGGGCCTGATGCTTTGACTGTTTGTCTGGCCCACCGGGGTTTACCTGTTGGAGATCTTTTTCTCCGGTTTTCAGTTTAATTTACTGTTGAGTCCTTATCCTTGCTTTATCTCCTTGTTATATCTTGATTTATATGCTCTAGGAGATGATGCATTGATAAGTTAGGGGTCTTTCATGCAAACCAAATATCTAGTATTGTCTTGATCCACATCTGAATAGGGTGAGGTTGACGCGCCGTAAAACCGGTTTAAGCCCTCCAGTAAAATACTTTACTGACCGTTCCAAGGCGGTACTTCTTTCGTGGATCTTTGATTATGTTTTTTTTTCTGTCTTGAGTTTGCTATGCCTTTGTGCGCGTCTGTTTATTATGTGCCTTGTGGTCACCTGCTGGGAAAGGGCTGACCTCTTGGCTCTCGTTTGTGGTGTCTTACTTTGAGATTTTCACTTTCCCATTGGTATCCTGGGTCAGGTGTGGTGCTTGATTCTATCGATTCCTGATCTTTGCACCCTTACCTACTTCCTAAGGGCACTAATTGTGCTCCCGTGGTTGCCGATTTATTTTTTTTTTATGAGAGGGACTTTATGATGTCTCTTTCTGATGATAAGCAGGCTGATATTGACGCTTTTTACATTGCATCCAGATATTTGGATGATATTTTAAACATTAATAATGTTTATTTTGACAATATGGTAAGTCAAATATGCCCTTATGAGCTCCAACTTAATAAAGCAAATACCTCTGATACCGATGCCACGTTTTAAGGCTTGCATTTGTCCATTTCTAATGATATTGTTTCTACCAAAGTTTGTGATAAACGCGTGACGATTTTGATTTTGAAATTGTCAATTTCCCATTTTAGATAGTGATGATCCTCGTTCCACATCTTATGGAGTCTATATTTCTCAACTCAATCGTTTTGCTAGAGAATCTGGCCATGTTGCTGACTTCAACACTCGCAATAAATTGTTAACTCAGAAACTTCTAAAGCAAGGCTATCGGTATCATAAACTTTGCAAAACTTTTTCTAAATTTTACCAAAGATACTATGATTTGATATTTAAATTCCAAGTTGGACTTCAATTTCTCTTGTGCCAATGACTTTCAGAACTTGAGTAGTATGGTGATTTGGTGTATAAGTTGAAGAAGATTGTTGGCGCTAATAATTTTTCAGCGCATTTTTTAAAAAATAATGTCCCATTATAAAAGATTGGCTATAACATGAATGTACTGCAACAGACTGCATGTATGGTGGTCAACCCAATCACGGTTGGCAACTTTGCTTTCCTCTTTAATTGCACGCTAGTGGGTCGGACTTCAAACTCTATGACGGTTCCGACTTAAAGACGTATTGGTTATTGAGATGGTAGGGGCATGATTCTTTGGCCGTTGTCAGGCGTATTGGTGTTAGCCTGTTGGATTTCTTTTGCTCCGGTATTCAGTTTTATGTACTGTTGAATTCTTATATTTGCTTCATCTCCTTTTCATATCACGATTTATATGTTCTAGGAGATGGTGCATGGATAAGTTAGAGGTCTTTCATGCGAACCAAACATCTATGTGTCTTGATCCACATCTGAACTAAGGGTGAAGGTGGCGCCATGAAACCGCTAAAATATTTTTACTGACCCTTTTCAAGGCGGTACTTCTTTTGTGGATCATTTGTGTTATTTGTATCTTGTGCTTGTCAAGCTTTCGCGTCTGTTCTTTGCTGCCTTGTGGTCACCTGCAGGGAAATGGCTGATCTCTTGGCTCTTGTTTGTGATGTTATTTGTGTTTTGTCACTTCCCATGTTGTATCCTGGGTCAGGTGTGGTACTTGATTGTATCGATTCCTGATCTTTGTCGCTTTTCTTTCTTTGTATTTCCTGTTCATACTTATTTCCTATTTGAATTAGAATTTAAATTGATAAAACTATTGCAACCCCACATCTTCATGGCTGTAATGTTTATATTTATTATCAAAGTAATATTAATTTATAGACTGCCATTTTCGGTATATTCATAAAATTACTAAACCATCTTAAAGCATACTTAAAATGGTATTCGGGAACAAAATAATAGGGGTGTCTTTTAACTTTTTGATTAGAATGATCTCGACGACGCCCTGAACTTTCACGTTTAGTAAATATTTTCGATCCCTCTATTTCAGTTAGGATGTTGAAGCCAATAAACTCTATGATATGGCTTGTTAACTGTATGTAACCATGTAACAATCAATTTAGCAATATATTGCAGTGAAACGCCCCAATTCAAGATGCCAAGAACATAAAATAGGAAGTTTGGTTTTGTCATACAAATGCATGACAAACTGTATGAAAAGCTGTTTATTTCTACATGCTCATTTCACTGAAACAATAAAAGTAGTTGAGAATTCGTTTTTTAAAGCTTATTGTGAAAATACGCATTTATTGGAAAGACATACTGTTGTGGGTATACATTGGAAATGCCTCTCTGAGACAATTTCAATGTATATCAACAAAAAAATGTTCCTGGAAGAAAAGAAATCTATTGTGAAATTTACACATTTCTAGCATTATGACCATTGTGTTTGCCTCTTTAAACCTCTCAAACTCTGATTACGAAATAAACACACCAGTCATTTCATCAAAAGTCAATATGTCAACAAAGGGACATCAACTTACCCAGCATATTTAAGACAATTCTGTCAACTATTCTATTTCTGCTTTTTCTTGATGAAAAACAAAACAAATCCCCAACCGAATCAACTTTTGTGTTTCGTTATACATGTAAACTAACAATCTATGTGTCCTTCCATCCATCGTGTATACCTTGTTAGTAAGATATCTCATATTTTGTTTACACTTTATAACTTACAACCTTGTTGTTGATCTATTGTTTAATGTACTTCCCATTGTTTGTGGGAGTTCTGTGTTTGACTTTGTTTTGTTATGCATTACTTTGTGTCCATTATTGTTGTGCAATCATTTTGAAGAGAAAGAGAAAGCTGATTGCTTTGCTATTTTTGTCTTACAAATCTATTTTTACTATAAATTTTATGTGGCTCTTGGTCTGCAGTATATGATTGTGGTATTTCCTGACCATACTCACTTACATTTTGGTAGGTTGACTAGAGATGATGAGTTAATAATCTGATCAACTTTTAAAGAATTTTTCGAAGTAGTACCTGAGCTAGGATACTTGTTTATGAAAAATTACTATCCTTTTAGACAGACATATGGCTGAGACACAGTGTTTTACGAACACATTTTCTAGTTACGTTTACATGTGACTGATTGGCAGTTTGAGAGGTTTAAAGAAGCAAACACAATGAACGTAATGTATTGATAGACGGGTGAACAACATGAAAGCAATATGCCCCATCAATCGCTTTTACGTAAAATTGTAAATATGTTCTTACCTATCAGTTTTAACATATGTTTTTAGTGCTCGTCTCATTGGGACGATTCTTTTGAGTGCCCATATCAAACGTTTTGGTTGAGAAATAAGAAAATAATTTCTTGGTACGCACTCTTAGCTAAAGGCCTGATTTAAGTTGTTAAAAGTCACTAAGCTTTATTAATACTGAAACTACTGCTCCTGAAAATTCAAGGACTCCAATTCTTCTTTCAAGCTTCTGGTGATATAGTTACTGGGGATTTAAAAAGGATATCTCACTCTTTTTAGACTAGAAATTATGAGGGTTTTTTGCAAGAATGACTGTATTTTTTTAACGTTTTTGCTTCTCAGACACTTTTTTAAAATACAGTTAGTGCTGTTGCCTCAAATGGAAGTTCGTTTCCTGATGCAAATGTTAAATTATGTAATCTACTATAGCCACGGTTTGGGGCGGAGTGATGTTATTATCATCCATTGACTTTAGCTGTTTACTGTCGCTTATATGGCGTCATTACGTTAAAAACGCTGTTTCGCAACCTGGCTGTTCCCAGAAAGAGCTAATACATTATATCAGGGAATACACATTCCTTTTGTAAAAAATGTCTTATGATATGATATGAATATGCAAGATTTATAATTCAGATTTTAACTTGCTTAAGATGATGAAAAACATTACGTATAATGTGTCTGAGTAGTACTTTGGGCTTCATAAACATTGAAAATCCTAATGGTTTGCATCAACTAATCATTGATTTTCTTTTAAAACGAATTAACCGAAAAAGTAAGTGAGTATGATAAGGAAATACCACAATCAATCACGGTACCGTGAGGAAGAGCTACATAATACTAAGAATGACAACACGTCAGGAACTTCACATTTAACGTAAAGCAACCATAGCTCTCTCTCTCTCCCTCTCTCTCTCTCTCTCTCTCTCTCTCTCTTCCCCATCAAGGTGACTGCAAAACTAAAAGGGATACTAAGTACTGAACAACAAATCAAGGAATAAGTTGTGAAACAGCCAGCGAGAGATACTTGAGTGAATAACGCGATTCTTGATGATGATGTCAAGTAAATGCAGATAAACAAAGTTATAACATAACCCATATTAGCCTAGCGTCCTTTTTGTGGGACATCGGCAAACAGTGCCAAACCAGATCAGACGCCGCAAAACACGTCTGATCAGGTTCTCAACTTTTTGCTTACAGAAGATTCTTTTAATTTGAATAAAAAGAAGAAATACCACTAAAAAATCCTTAAAACGGAAATGACCTGGTCCAATTGATAATAATGGGAGATTCCATCCGGCTTATATTGGCTAGACAACTACAGCTGAGCCGGTATATAGAAGTTGGTATGTGGGTACAGCGCTGATTCAGATTAGCCTGTCATCCGCACAGTGTGATCAGATCTGAGTCTTCGATGGACGCACATGTCAAATTGTACCTTTCACCGGACACTGGCTCATTTAGAAAATAAGTACAGTAAAACCTTTGTAAGACGACCACTCTCAGAAAAACCTAAATATGTTTTCAAAACCAATTATCGCTTAATGCAGGTCAAAAGTATTGCAGAATGCTCCAAAGGGAGCATTCTGCAATACTTTCGGCCTTCATGTAGCTACCGTTTGTCATTAAGATCTTTGTTTTGTCTATTTTTGAATGGTCGTTTTACTCAGGTTTTACTGTATTAGAAAATATTTGAATAAATACTAGAAACTTGACGCAATTTTTATATTTGTTCAAGACTTGTCTTTGCTAATCCTGATTTAGGCTGAAGGCAATGTAGTCAATTTATGAAGCGTCACAAGCGCTATAGTTAAAAATGTATCGCTGCCGGTAAACTACAAAATAGGAAACAAATATAAATAATCATAAAAGTGTGATTAATGTTGAAAATGAATAACACTGCCATAAGCAGACTTTATAAAAAGGGTTTTACATGAGATATCATGGTTAAATTGACTTTATTTAACGAGATATGTACCTCAAAGTCGATTTTTAAATCATATTAGGCAGCATATTTGACAATGACACGAATAGTGCCTAAACTTTGCTGTTTCTCACATATCATTATCATAGATAATCTGCGAAAGACTATTAAAGGGGAAAGAAATACCTCTCGTTCGCGGATACAGAAAGTTTGTCAGAAGGGGTCCATCTCTGACAGCCTTCTTTTTTTAGTTAATGAGGGGAAGGAGGTTCCAAATACCTCTAAAAGCGGGTCATGGTCGGCCCGCCAGCTAAACGCCATTTAAATGGCGTTTCGCTGGCGGCCCGATGATGGCCCAAAATTGAATGCTGGCTTGGTAGCTTTGTGCTTTTCAGGGGATACGGACCAGTATTACTAAGAAACCTTATAGCTTTGTGATTTCAGAGTGTGTGTGTGTGTGTGTGTGGGGGGGGGGGGGGGTCCGGACCCTCATACTCCCTCTGGATTCGCGCAAGTTATACCATTATCCTACGTTTTCGTAGCTACTAAGTATCCATTACGACTAGTTATCTAGTTGTTGATTTTAACTAGGTAATTGATAGTATCGATTCCTGATCTTTGCCACCTTACTTATTTTCATCTACTTCCATAATGTGTCTGCCAACAATATATATCTGGCCCCGATGTTATAATTTTTTTTCATGCTCAACTCAATTAAGCATGGTATTACAACTGCTCATAAAAGCTCAAATGCTGTCATAAAATAAATATTTTTCTTGCTTCCAAACGCTCAAATGTTCTGTATTTATAATGCTAATAATTGTTAAAATTGTTGGCATTTTTACATTTATGAGCATGGTAACTTTCAGGCTGAACTGAGCGTGAATTCTTGTTCGTATCCTCAGGACCTGAGTACACGGATGTGTAGGCTCCTATAAGCCTATCTTGTCGCTTTTGCTTTGAGCATGTATTTTTTGTTATAGCTATATAGCGGTATCAACTGCATATAAAAGAATAAATGTTTGGATTCTAATGTGTGCTTTGATACATTTGAAATATCGATTTACTATATAGTTTTTCATTGTTACCACTTCTACATATATTTATTAACTGTTTTAGGACCAATGAAATTTCCATAAAGTTCAATACAGTCAAGCCAGGATGGTCTATAATATACATATGAAGGTGTCACAGTTTTTTCCCCAAACAAATATTGTAATTCTTTCTCCAAAAGTCAAAATTGGCTATGCAAAAAGTGCAGACCCTGATTCAATGCTGCACTATGCGGCATCTTATCTGGGCCTTCGCTGTTTGTCATGGTGCCTATTTAGGGGTTTCTGGCATTAAAGGGTTAAATAACTAAGGCATGCTCTGTATCATGGCAGTTTATGTACTTTTTGTTTCATATTAAGTTTTGATCGTCTGTCAGACATTATTAAAAATATGAAGTGGGAAATATAAGACTTTCTAAGTTGCTGACCTAATTAAGTTGTTCTGATAAGTTTTAAAGTTAGAAATAACTTGATGTTAATGGGCTTTGATCTAAGACGGTAAAGTGCTGATATGACATAACGGTGAAATGAAAAGACAATTAGTAAACGCAAAACTATACACGTTTTAACACTAAGTCCTTCTGATTTAAGCATAACATTATTACATTAAGACCGCTATATGACACTTTCACGTTCAGCTACTCCTTTTTATATCTTCACTTCGTATTTTGGTATTGAAATTAATAGATTCCATGAGAGACCTCACCTACTTTATGATGCAGCACTTCTTACAACGTATATTACTCAACATGCTTTTTCGGCCTTATATTGACTCTGAATTTAATTATACTAGGCATTTGATCAAATTTTAATTGTTCAACAAAGGGATTGATTCCATTAACCGTGTAGTTATTGCTAAGTATATTTAACCCTTAATGCACCAATCCGGGCAAAAGTCGCCTGCTTTTCTCGCCTACTGAAATGTTGAAGAGCCTCTTTGGCAAACAGTGTGGACCCAGATCAGACTGCTCCTATAGGAGCAGTCTGTTCTGGGTCCACGCTCTTTGCTTCTATACTTAATTCTTCAGTACTTAGTTATTACATCAGTTAGGATTTTTTTTGCAACAGACGACTTCAGCAGACGACATTTTCAGATGCATTTTTTTACTTGGCGCTTTAAGGGTTAAAGGTAATTCTGTTATAGACAAACAAAGTTAAACTGGCACTCATTAATCTTCGACACCATTCGGTCACGTTCGGTACATCATTCGGCCACGTTCGGTGTGTATTAGCTACTTTGATTGATTAATGCATGGAATAAGTATCTTTTAGCGAGGTGATCTGACAATGCTGAGGCAGTGGTGTAGTGGTAAGACGATTAACTCATACTCCAGATTGCGAGGGTTCGATTCCCCCTGGGTATAGTTATTTTAGGCATCATTTTTAAATCTATATTCTTTTTGAGTTATGATCATATTGTTTCTTGTTTATTTTAATTTGATGGATAGTTGACATGATGTCTGTTTTCAAGACTGATAAGAGATTATTTATGGTCGGAAGCTGATGGCGGTGGGTGTAAAACCCCTGCACATTGTTTCTGATAAACAACCTCATCAAAGCCGTCAACAGGTTTGTATTGTCCCCGTTTCGAACTTTGCGGCGATGAAAGTGTACCTGTTTCTCGAAGTTCTTTTCGTACTCGGAAAACGGTTCTTCTGCTGACCCCAGTTGCCTGAACAGTATGTTGAATATATGATGAGCTGTCCCGCCCTGAGTGTTTCTCGAAATAGGTTGAAACATTAGCTATGAGAAATGTGTCTTTAGATTTAAAATATTTTAAAGATTTCTCAGTAGACATCATAGTTCCTAACTAATATAATGCTTTAAAATGAATTCTATTACATTTACTTTTACACGTAAGTCTTTTAAAAATCGTGCAAGTCATGATTTATGATAAAAATGAAAATGTTTAAAAAAATATATATATTATATGTCGTGAGACTCGAACCCACGATCTCAACCTTGACAGCTATGCCCTCTATCCAAATGGCTAAGCGGGACAGTGATGGATACGGGATTAGAAATTACTTCTGTCTGAAATCAATACTTTCATAATGTTTGCAAATCTAAAATTAGTTTTACGGAGATATACGAGTTTATACGGCATATTCATGAGTGCCAGTTTAACTTTGTAAAGCTATATCTCTTTTACTTCTACTTATTTTGAAAATAAGGAATTACCTATTATTTGTTATGATTTCACTACTCTCTATACTACATTGCCTCATAATCTAACCAAAGAAAAACTATCTGAATTCATTGAACACATGTTTAACAGAGAGGGCTCTTTTTATTTGGCTAGAAATGAGAAACGTGATGGAGATGTTCCTTGCTATCCTTTCATATTTAGCAGCTTTTTCGTTTTACAAAAGTATGTTCTTTTGATTTGATTCTTTACGTCCACTCAACAATCTTTCAATTATGCGGGACGGGTCTTTCTGGGTTGAACCAGTACTAAGCTAGGATAAATGTGTCTTGCTCAAGGACTACAACGCAGTGACGCCGGTGAGGCTCGAACCCGCGGCCCTTCGGTCTCGAGTCAAGCACTCTACCACTGAGCCACTGCGCTCCCCCCCCCCCCCCAAAAAAAAAGTATGTTCTAATGTAGGTGACTTCAATAACATAAATCAGTTATTAAAACAAGGTAATCAATATCATAAAAATCGTAAAAGTTTTTTATTCTAAATTCTACCACGTATACTCAGAGTAATTGTAAAATACACTATTGGTTCAAAAGAATGGGGCATATCAGATCCAGTATTTTATGGTGACTTAGTGTATAACTTCAAAAGAATTGTTGGAAAGCTAATTTTAGTGAGCAATTCAAGAATATAATCAAATAATAAAAAACGTTCGATATAACATGGATATCAGGCGAAAGTCTGCATGGTTGTAAACCTAATCACGTGTTATAGCTACATGTAGACTGGCTACAGTCTGAAACATTGTCTCATAGTTTGATATCTGTCTAGTATCTCATTATCATGACACTTATTTTAACTGGGCTAAAACTGTTTGTATTTCTACTTATGATCACGTGCGCGGAACCCAAAGCGCTAATGGACTTCTGAAAGGGCTACTCTGCTATTTAGAGATTTTCTCAAGTTGCAGTTGTAATTGACATATCTATTATAGTAACTTCTTGCGTTTCCTGTCAATGTTTGAATGAAGATCTGGTGATTAAATTTAGCCAGTTCATATAAAAACGTGAAGTGTCACACTTGCAAGCAGCGAAGAATAAGACGTATCTGTGCATCGTCAAGATCACCAGAGCCTTCATTTCTACCACTCAACAAGTATGGGAATTGACGGCCTCGAGGTTATAAAACTTGAGTTCATTCTCAAACTCAAAATAAAGCGCAATGATTGGCTGCTTGCGGACACGTGTCCGCAAGCAGCCAATCATTGTGCTTTATTTCGAGTTTGAGACTGTAACCTCGGGCCCAGAAACTAGACCTCTAACACCATCGCATAGCTGGGTATGCACGCGGTCCAATTTCGTTTTACAGGCCCCTAGGTAGCAATGCATAATCAAAATTATTTTCTTATTTCTCAACCAAAACATATGTTTTGGGTACTCAAAAGAACCGTCTCAGTGAGACGGTTCATATGAGCACCCAAAACAAGTGTTACAACCGACGTGTAAGTAATTATTTACAATCTTACGCTTAAACATTTTGTTCATCTTGACCTATGATTTGCCAAGGACTGGCTCAGCTGTTTATATTACAACAGTACACAATCTAAACGAGTTGTAGTATTCTGCTTTGTTGCATCAGACACATTTGATTCATAGTGTGTACGTGACTTTACAGCAAAAAAGTACAAATTTGAAATAAAAAATCACCATTCACAAGGACAGCAATTGATGCCACAGCTAATAGTGTAATAACAATGAACATGTGTGAAAGTGCAGGATTAGGTATCAGTATGGTCATAAGTGAAAAGTTTATTTCTCAGCATGTACAGAGTTGTGAATTTCAACTGTTGTATATACGCAGAATCAAAAATAAGGGAACCCTTGTATTTCTCCAGGAACCTGATGATGCGCTTCAGGAGGAATGACAGTAGATTGCACGAGCAGCGATATGTCGTATCATCTCCACTATGCCCGGCAGGTGCCGCGTATATGTTGCTGCACGTGGAGATCACACCCGATATTGACTTGGCGGTACTTCTTTTGTGGATCTTTTATGTTTTTCTGTCTCGTGTTTATTATGCCTTTGTGCGCGTCTGTTTATTTGTGTCTTGTAGTCGCCTGCTGGGAAAGGACTGACCTCTTGGCTCTCGTTTGTGGTGTCTAACTATGAGTTTGTCATTTTTCCATTGGTATCCTGGGCCAGGTGTGGTACTTTATTGTATCGATTCCTTATCTTTGCACCCATACTTAATTGGACTCCATATCTTTTATGTGTTTTATGTAAAATAAAAAACACCTCAAAATGAAATACAAGGGTTGCCTTATATTTGGTTTTGCGTATATATACACGTGTTTTGATGTTTGACTTCTCCTCGTGTAGTGTTGACATTTTGGTCCCATAGGACTACAGGGTTCTGACAGAAGCAACAAAAACTGCCTTTTTGTGTCCATAATACTTTACAAATGTAGCTAAATCAACACATGTATGAATGATGCAACTCTGGATATTTAAAATCCTGCTGATCTGTTTTGCCTTTCACTTTAACCCTTAAAGCGCCAAGAAAAAATGCATCTAAAAATGTCGTCTGCTGAAGCCGTCTGCTGCAAATAATTGCCTTACATTACTGACGAATTGAGTATAGAAGCAAACAGCGTGAACCAAGAAAAGACTGCTCCCATAGGAGCAATCTGATCTTGGTCCACACTGTTTGCCATAGAGGCTGCTTAAACATTTCAGCAGACGAGAAAAGCAGACGACTTTTGTTGCGATTGGCGCATTAAGGGTTAAGTGGTGAAACAGGTGGTCACGACTGACTGTAGAAAAGAAGAAATTCAGTAAAGTTTTTCTCTCAAACTGTGATGGTTCACCTAGTAAAATATGACGTCTCTACAAAACACTTTATGCTTTGCCAGTAATATATATTTATAGTATGTAAGCCGATTGGATGGGTTTTACATGTACGATGCGGTGGTTCTTTTGTTATATGTTCACTTTTTTTGTTGCACCCATGTTTTAGATTGGTTCCCCTCGTTCACAAAGCTCTACTTCCGTTGCGCATATAACGATAGGTATCATGTATTTTAATTTCAAGTAGAGAATCCTACTCATGCGACTGCGCATGCTCAAGAAAGAATTTTCAACACAAACTGCAGTATTTTTTCAGTTGCCATATTTTGATAATTTAGCATTAACAAAAATATAGAAATGCCTAGAACAAAATAAACTTAATAAAACTGCTTGTTTTAAAATGCACTTTATATTACGGGTATTTTCCAAAATAGTAAGTGAGTATGATCAGGAAATACCGCAATCACAAACCGCAGACAACCCTTTGGCACCGCGAGGAAGAGCCGCTCAACCATCACGAGACACCAGGAAGACAAATTAAACAAAGCAACCAGTTCTCTCTTCCCCATCAATATGATTGCAATACTAGAACGGACACAAAGCAACGTACAACAAAACATAGAACAATTACAGACTCCCACAATGGGAGTAAAAATAAACAAAAAGTCAACAACAACAGAACCACCGCCTTAGAACGGACAGCAGCCTAAGCCACCGGGGGGCTTAAATGCATTTTTCTGGTACCAAATCTTCGCCCTAGGTCCTGCTGTTGTTGAAGTACAAGAAATGTTCAGCTCGCATGGAGGCCATCTAACTAATGCAATGTATCATCATGGAGAAACATTCTAATCAAATTTACACATCATGATGAAACAAAGAAAAGGGCTCATGACTCAAAGATAGTCAGAGCTAAAGAAAACCTCAAATTGAGCCACGGTGGGCCCAGCTACAGATAAGCATCAGGCACCAACCCACCGATCAAAGCTTTACGTCAGAGCCGTCATAGAGTCTGAGGCCTGACCCACCGTCGTGCAATTAAAGAGGAAACCATAGCTATAAGCCGTGATTGGGTTTAAAACTAGGCATGCAGACTGTCGCATGATATCCTTATATAACGTTTTACTATCGTTTTGAATTGATCACTAAAATTAGGTTTTCCAACAATTCGTTTGAATTTATAAACTAAATCACCATAAAATATAGGTTCTGATATGCCTTGTTGCAGAAGAGTTTTTAACCCAATGTTGTATATAACAATTAACTCTGAGTGTCTATGGTAGAATTTAGAAAACGCTTTTCGAATTTCATGATATCTATAACCTTGTTTTAATAATTTAGCAGCTAAAAATAAGTTTCTGTTGTTGAAGTCATCAACATTAGAACACACTCTAGCAAAACGGATAAGCTGAGAAATATATACACCATAGGAAGGAGAGCGAGGAACATCTCCATCAAGAAATGGGAAATTTACTATTTCAAAATTAAAATCATCTCGTTCATCACTCATGACGTCAGTGTGTATGCTATAGATAGACGCAATGGCTACTTCTCTTTAACTGTCTTAATATGCTGACAAGCTTTTAAAGGGATACCAGTCTACTCATGTTTTGGGCGTTTTGTTTTAAGTCATGATGATTGTGATGTAACTCGATGTACCCTTCCCCGTTTGGCACGGGGATGATGCCTGGCCCCGAGGTTATACAATTTCTCCCATGCTCAACTCAGCTGAGCACAGAATTTATCCTGCTCATAAATGTAAAAATGCCAACAATTGTTGGCATTTTAACATTTATTAGCATGATAAGTAAAACGTCTGAGAGATTTAAAGCCAGACGCTTCTTCAATTGTCGGTATTTTAGTTTTTATGAGGAGTCGAAATTTCGGGCTGTGTTGAGTTGAGCACGAAAACAGTTTTATAACCTCGGGGCCTGATCAAATTCATTATTTCTCCCTGTGCATTGTTAACCTTGGAGAGCGTTCGACAACAAGTTGTTAGTGCAATTATATTATAACTTAAATTTGTTTTAAGCATGTGAATTGGCCTGTCTGCAGTTTCTACAGTTTATATATGTAATCATTTGGGCGTAGTAAGGTACATAATCTACATATCACCCTTTTGGAAATATATTGTAGGGCTTCACCATTGGTAGGCATATTTTCAAGAAATTCATATCATACATTGAAGATATGCACTTTATCATTTTGTAAGGCTTTTAAAAACGAATTAATCACTGAACCTGTTAGAGTCTCTACAGACTTAAGATCATTCATTTTATGCAGATCGTCATAGATGTTCAAGCATTTATCAGAATACAACACATATACTGAAATCGGTACACTGTCCTAAGCAGCTTAACAGAATACTACGATATATAGCACATAAAATTATCTTGGTTAGGTCCTATGGGAATTTCTTTCAGAAATCAATGTTGTTAATAATCAAATAATTCATTCATTGTGGTTTAAATGGAAACCAGTGCATGTTTCACATAGGAGTCAAGACCAGTCTTAATCTTAACCTTAATGACAATTTATCAGTACTGTTTTACGTGTTTATGATAAAGGATGGTAAATTCGGACGGTCAGCTAAGTTCGGACAGCGTCTTTGAATGTATCATATTTAAATTATTGGAATAAAAAATCAATTATCTAAGCAAAGGGTGAAAATCCTGATGAGACGGCTCATAAGGAGCCGTCTCATGCGGATGTCCAGTGTTTGCAAATGTATTGCCGAATTTACCTGATATCCGAAATTAACCAACTTTACCCTACTTGATAAAAGAACGATGTCATTGAAACTGGCTAATATATTTTCTTACTTGGAGAGGAAGGGAAAGGGGAAGGAGAAATGAGTAAAAATATATCAATAAAGCCTTAAAAGATTGCCTTAGTAATTATATGCTTTTATTAGAAAATAACGTAATGACAGTATATAACAGTGCACTTATAGTGCTGCAGCAGAGGTCACCAAAAGTGACATGTACCCATACCGGAAGGGTAACAAGTAGCATCATACATCATTTTAAAGCTTAGAGTGTGCTGAGTTCAGAACTGCATGATGCCACTTTCAGAATTTTGTGCGAAAAAAATTACGGCCCTTTAAACATGGGTACCGTCATCATAGCTCAGAAAGGAATGATGATTTCTTTTTATGACAAGAAGAATACATACTGTATAAAATTCATGTTATTAGGTTGTATATGATCCAATAGTTAATATTAACTTTGTTTGCATTTGATATGCTACTTACGCACATTGACAACTATAATTAAAAGGTCATTGAGTGCAAAAGTTGCGAAAACCAATGATTTTTACAAATAGTCACGTTTATTGCATTTAATCTACATGTACATTTTTAAATCATAAAAAGGAGTTTTAATTGCAATATCAAGTAAATATAAATGCATTTAATGTAGCAATTAATCCAATTATAATGCCCCCAACAGTTTATAGCAGTTATAATATATCTCTGAAGGGAATGCAAACGTGCATAAATGAACTTGTTCAAATTTATACGTCTGCATATTTTGATATGGGTTAGTTTACGAAAGCTTTAGAAATCACTTGGGCTAAACATATGTACATGAAATACATCTTTCTATGTGATGGTGGAATGCACCTTCTCATAACAGGTTTTGCTAGCATTGGATACTTTCATGGTAAAGCGAGACTCGGAGAACTGTCATTTGAAATTGAGTTTGTCTGCAGTTTGTATTTGTGGTATTTCCTGGTCATAATCGCTTACTTTTTTGATGTCTCTGCTGTTGACAGTGTAAAACAAAAGTTGTCTGGAAAAGGGTGTGACAAACCTTTACGAGCTTTGTCATGAGGTTGTTATCATGCCTTGGCTCTTCCTCACCGTGCTGTTGGGGTGATTGTGGCAGTTCTTGGTTGTACTCACCTACATTTTAAACCAACATTTTCTATACAGTTCTTAAAAGTTGTGCTGCAAGAGCAACATAACTTTCTCTGATGATGTCCAGTGTCATTTGGAAGGGTTCTAAGAGGAATCCTGACTATGAATCAGACAGTGAAATGAACATATGACTGTAATTAACTAATACTATCTGGTCGTTTTTGTGAAGTTGTATAGATTAACCTGCTATAAGAGTTCAGGTAAAAGGGAATATCTATTCAACATTATTACTTTTGGAATGTCTGTCTGGAGATAATAATGCTTTCTTTTAAACTATTCCACTCCCCAACTAGGCTTTGTCTTTGAGATGTGCATCAGTTTGCAAAGGCGAAACTATTCCCTCTGATGTTTACAAGCAACATATATGTATATCATTTCAAATCCTTCAAATGCAGTACATTCCTGAAGAGGTTATTAATGGTTTCCATGAAGGCTTATGTACTATAAAAATGTCAGAGGACAAGTTCTATTCTGCCTGGATTAACTGTGTGGTCTAAGCAACAGAGTACAAAGTTTTATAGGATCTAGAGCAATCACGGGATTAACCTTAAAAGGCAATTCATTGACTAGGTCAGGTGGTTCCTGAGCCAAGCCTGTGACAGCAAAGTACTCAATGATGTTCCACAACTATGTATGTCGAAGTGCATGTACATGTGCAGGTAAACCAAACCAGAGTTGACCTTCACATCATTCTGATACAAAAACACTAATATGATTCTGTTGTAAAAATAATTTAGATGTTTGACAGTCGATTCATTTATCCCCCTTTGACCCCACAGAGGCCACGCCGCACACTTCTAACGGATTTTGCAACATGCGTTATATCATCCAGGCTTGCTAGGTGCCTTAGACACAGGAAGTGAGGAAATAATTCATGAAGGAAGGATTCATAAAGCTTGATGGACAAGACAATCCTCAGAAGATGTTCTATGAACCCAAGCAAAAGGCCAACAATAAGACACTGGCAGACATGCCAAAGATACAGCAGTGTAGCCATGAATGATTAGGTGATGTGTCTGTGTTTGTAAGCAGCTTGCTCTTTCAGGGAGGTATCTTGTCTTTTGAGAATGCACAAGGAGTCTTAAAATATTTTCAAAAACTTTGGCTCGAATCAATGACCAGATTTCATCCATTAACTCATAGGCATATCTGAAGGCAAAGTAGCATTATTGAGAAAACAGAATGCATTATCTTTGATGCTACAGCTTTGATACAGATGCTACCAATACTGTCTAAAACGGTTAAAGTAACATCTGTAGCCATAATTGAACAGTTCCGTGTTTACTTACTTTAGGCCAGTTGCATTTATTAGTCCGTTTCACAGATACACGTTGTATTTGACATGTATAGGGAGAATAGTGTGAATGCGCTAGTATGCCAAAAAAGAGGCAACACCACAATGGGACATAAAATGCTTCTACAAGCAGACATGAAATTACTCAAATAACAGAGGAAATTATTATCCGGAGGCAAAACTAAGGACAACCTTGTAGCTTATTACACCAACACTGAAAAAAGCCAGTTGAACAGAAACATACAATCTTCATCAGTGGTGGACTGAAGGACAGAGACGTCAAAGCGACCAAAGATGAGCGTATGGGCATCTCAGAGCTATGAGAGAAAGGAAACACAAGGGTAATACATGCATCAGTTGCTGCAAAATGTCTCAGTACAGATTTTCTTTTTCTTACTGTAACTTCCTCATCATAGATAAAAAGAAGCTACAAATGAGATCTTTCTTACATGTCGAATTGGCATATGATGTTGCTATGAGACGTTATATCCCTGTTAACATCTTATTCACCAGTCTTACATAAGAACAACACACAAGACTGATCATAAAATACTGTCTGGCTGGATGGGATATAGGCATTACTATTAGGCAGTGCTTTCTTCTGGTTTGGTAAGAAATCCGTTTTCAAACGCACGATTCAAGGTGCACTGAAATTTTAGGGACCGAAATATCATGGCCACGGGCCTTTATTAATCTGTCAAAAGTTTACTTGCACTCAGTCTGTTGGAGCAATATATGAAGAACTAGACCCTACATCCCTAAACAAGGTAAGTTTTAATAGCAAAGGCAGCAACAAAAGTCTTATTGACAAATAACAGTTTCCGTTTGCATATTCTACATTCTACCCGCCCACCCAACAAAATGAATATGGATAAAAGATAGTTGAATACAATAATGACACACTTACTGTATGCGTCCTACGATGATGAACCATTCAACAGCTGCCCCAAAGCTTTTAAATGACCTTACATGCAATTGCGAGAACAGTATCTGTGACGATAACTGTACATTATACATGTTTTCACAATGAACAACTATGTGTACTAACCTAACAACCCTAACCTATGAATGCAAAATAGCAGCTCCATGAAAACACATTTTTGTATGTTATCCATGCAAAACACAAGTGATTCGGAATAGAGAATGTAATGTGCTTTAACATCACTATTTTACAGATGGAAGGATAAATACACTTCAACTTTATTGCGAAGCATTTTAGACCAACTTGACTGTAGATGTCTTTGGTGAAGAACTCATTTTCATGGTCTTTAGGAATACCACTTTGTCTTAAACAAGTAATGGTGTCTCACATGCATGCTAGTAATTTAAGAGTATGACAGACACAGCTGAGCAATATAGCTTCATCCTGTTTTGATATTGATAAAACATTATACTAAACCAACATGACATTAGTTCTGAAGGAACGCTGTGTCACACCTGCTCGAGTAAAGTCATATATATATATGTCTGTCACAGTCAAAATACTGGAACGTAAAAAGTAGGTCAATGTCACAAAGCAAGGTTAAAGAGAATGCGAGGACAATTACTATACACTACAAGGTTTGACACTCTCAACTATCACTGCTGCATAGAACTTACTTTAATGTAAATTTTTCACGGACGGATGTCGATTTATATCAAAGTCAATGGAGCGTAAAAAGTAGGTCAAGGTCAGCAGGCCTACTGTATACTCAAAGAATATGCAGAGGACAGTTACTATGCAGTGTTAAATAACAGTTATCATTGCTGCAGAGAAATTCACTTTAATGTAAATTGTTGACGGACGGATGACTGACGCGAATTTGAACTCCTATGTAACATCCTGTTTAAAAAAAAGCCACACCCTTGCTACAAGCAAGTGTGACAAAATAATAAAATAGTATAGATTTAATATTTACAATTTCTAACAGTAAAAATCCTTACAAAATTGAACAGGATTACATGCAGTTGCATCCAGATTAATGTTATGTCAATGTCATAGGTTTTCGTGACTTTTGTACTTAATGACCTCATAAAATATTGAAAGCCAGACTGAATATTGTCATTCAATATCTATAATTATATTTATTCATGTTCCACTCTACAATTTACAAGAAATAGATTTTTATGTGCATATATGAGGATAATACCTGCTTGGGAAGCACACATAAAACAAATACTAACAATTTAGGGTGTATACTTTTGAAGGGCCGTAAAAAAATTCGCACAAAATTTTGGAAGTGGCATCATGCAGTTTTGAAATGAGCAGACTCTAAGCTTTAATTTGGTATATAGTAGTACTTGTTACCCTGCTGGTATGGGTACCTCTAAAATTAGGCTACTTTTTGCCACACTGCTGCAGCACTATTAGGTGTTATTTTTATTATTTCTCCTAAAATGTTGTGGGTGGAAACACATTATTATAGTTATTAGGTATAAATCAAGAGGCAAACCCTTTGGTGAGCTTTTTGCTATTTTAAAATGTATCCAGACCGGGAAATTGCTTCATTGATTACTTGAGTGCCGACTTCAATACTCAGGGTCAAACAAAACAAATCTAGAACAGACTGATGCTGGAGGAGCATTCTTATCATGATTGCTCCCTTTAGCGAAGTGATAACTGTCATATGTTAGTTGACAGAATGCATTTGAGAAATTCAGCAGTTCAGTTAAAAGCAATATTTAGTACGTTCAGCATTGTGTAATTTTAAAGCCAAATAAAGTCTGGTACTTAAATGTGTCGTCTGCGGCAGCCGTGATTATTGCTCTGAGGGATCCGGTATATGTTTTAAAAATGCGGAATGGAGTTATTATTCTGTTTACCTTTAAGTGGTTTGCTTCTAATGCAGACAGTTGTTAAGTTTTTTAAAAACAATTAAAACCTTACAGCAGTTAAACCGCAGGAAATATACGAACGTAAAACCTATCCATTTCCTTCGCTAATAACAACGTAATAGATATAAAACAAGAGCTCATTGAAAAAATTATTTTCTCCCCTCAAATACTTGTGAAGTAGCAAGCAACGTACACCAGGACACTCAAGCTGTCAAGTATAACATTATAGAACTGTGTTCATGCCATCTGCCAAAAAGAAGTGCTGATCAGCCTGTGCATCAACGTAGTCTCTGATCTAACAAACACAACCATTTAGCGCTGCATAGACAATACAACAGTTAAACCTGATACCAATAAATTAACAGCATCACAATAAACTGACCAGAACGTCATTTGCACCCAATCAGGAAAGCCCGGCACAATTCGAGAATTGAATTAAGCCTCGGGTGTACGTATGGCGCATTCTGCCTAGTACTATGTACGCAAAAGCTCCAAAATGTTATCCGGAACTGGCGTAATGAAATTTAGTTCTGTAGCATGTGGGTACAGCCCTATCACAATCCATTTTTCTAATCACCGAAAAAGTTGTATCAGCAGAAAAACTGAAATCATTTATAGCCGTTTGTTATGCTGCAATCACACTTGTTATTATGTTGACATGGTTTCTGTGACGTCAGCTTCACGTTACGTAACGTCAGCGTCACGTTATCAAAGTAGATCCTCGATGTACATCCGAGGTCTGATTATACGGAATTTAAGGAATTGGCAGAGGTAGTTCCGATTGAGCCAATGTGGGCAATAACAAAAAAGAATAAACAGCAACAGAATCATATAGAGAGTTTGTTGAATAATGCAAATAAACAAGAGGGTAAAGACCAGGAATCGATACAATAAAGTTCCACACCTGACCCGAGATATCATATTGAAAAGTGACAAAACACAAGGAAACTCACACACAAAGAGAGCCAAGAGGTCAGCGCTTTCCCAGCAGGTGATCACAAGGCTGCAAGGAACAGACAAGACGGTATAATAAAGACAAACGAGAATTTCATTATAAATTATAACAAAAAGGATCCACACAAGAAGCACCACCTTGGAACAGTACATGTACTTTTTGCACACCGGATAAGAATATCTGAGATTTTACCCTGGGATAGAAAATCTTATCTAACCCATGCTCTCTTACCCAGGACGTCAAGTAACGTCATCATGTGAAATTGCATCTTAGTGTATTCAGGGGCTTCTGGAAACTTATTTTAAAATAAATAAATAAATAAACAAATAAATAAATAAATAAATAAATAAATAAATAAATAAAAACAGTGGTTAGCAAGAAAGAATCTAATATTCGTGTGAGGGTAGGATAGAAAAATCTGTCCCTCGGGATCACCGTTTGCCGTCACTTGGCAAGCCTCGTGATGCCAAACGGCGATCCTTGGGACAGATTTTTTCTATCCTACCCTTACACTCATGATAGATTCTTATAATCTACAATTTATCTTACTTCTACTGTCAGCCATACACAAATGTGAATATTCTCCAGATATTGCTTTCCCACATCATTCTTTAATACAAAACTTTACTCAGGTAGAATCCAATCACCATCGTATTATCTTATTTTAAAAGTTTTTGTTTCTGTCACATATACTCTATTTAAATTATCTAATTTATTTGCTACATATGAAGATACTTATAATGGCTTC
Source organism: Loripinus fragilis (assembly GCA_964019695.1). Classification (NCBI taxonomy): domain Eukaryota; kingdom Metazoa; phylum Mollusca; class Bivalvia; order Lucinida; family Lucinidae; genus Loripinus; species Loripinus fragilis. The sequence goes on from OZ026516.1 coordinate 83,575,092, forward strand.
TAATTTTCTCCTCCCTCAATACTTTAAATACTCTGCTGTTTGGAATATATTAAATGGTTTCTGTTTATGGGTGTTTACACTGTGTGAGTGCGTGCTTTTTGGTCAACCCAACTGAAAAATATGTCATTAATTGGGTAATAAAGGTATTAACCCTGATAATTGGCTTTTTATGAGATAGCTGATCTGGATCTATATCTTATTGAAATCCATATATGGTAGCTGATCCAGATCTACACCTTATTGAAATCTAATATAACTCCTATAAGGTTGGTATCTTAAGCAAAATCACAAATAAATTTAGCTATTGTGTCCAATAAGTCTTCTTACCTGAAGTTCTGGATGGGTGGGGGTGTCTGGTATTCACTATTTATTAAAAATTTAGCCAATTATTCATCTCATTAAAATTTCGGGTTATTCATTAAAATAAGATTAAGAAGTCATTAAAATTTGATTATTTACTATTCATTAATTTTTTCTTCTATTCTTAAAAAATAGGTTTATTGTTTATTTTTAAGCCCTCATTATTCACTATTCATCATTTATTTTGGCTCATTATTCACTATTCATTATAAAAACGGCTATTATTCACTAACCATTATACCCCATCCAGACCCTTATTCAGGACGTTATAAAATTAAATATTCCATAGCCTTCATACTATGTTCTCTTGAAAACTACAAGTATAAATGGAATTTGTCTTTTAGAAGACGGTACAGTTGATACTGCATGTTGATACTGCATGGAATCAAAATAATAGTTTTTTTTTTAAAAACCATATTTTACAACTCTATGTGTTGTGTTTTTAAGTGGCTGCCATGTAAAAAAACATCAATATATAAATGAGTTCCATCAGATTAATTGTTTTTGGAATTCCTTCCATTTTTGGTGGTTGTTTCCTTTTTCTAATTGGTTTAAAAGAAATTGCAGGGAACATCATTTTCAAACCTCTTAAATCATGTGATGATAAACATTATTTTCCTTTTATGATTCCCAGCAAGAATCGTATTTTATTCCCAGCAAGAATCGTATTTTATCACTTTCCCCCAGCAGAGGCGAATTCAACAATTTGAGTGTTTGCGGGCACTCGTTGTTCTGGGCCCGGAATTACAATGCCCCCTTAGCGTTATGGAAGGCTTAAGTTAAGTATTGATTTTTCAGGAATCGAAAATTAAGGTTTAATACAGTTGAAAACAAAATAGTTTAATTTTTTCTGAAGATCACAATGATAACCTTGACCACAAATACCACATCGATCCAGGCAATTTATTTAGCATTTATATATAGAATGTTGAAATATCAATACTTAACTTAAGTCTTGCTTAACATTAAGGAGGCATTGTAATTCCGTGCCCTGGGCCCGGAATTACAATGCCTCCTTAGAGTTAAGGAAGACTAAAGTTAAGTATTGGTTTTTCAGGATGCGAAAAATAACGTTTAAAACTGATTAAAATCAAAATAGGTTTGATTTTTCTGAAGATTTCAATGATATCTTTGACCACAAATACCACATCGATCCAGGCAATTTATCTAGCATTTAATATAGCATGTTGAAATATCAATACTTAACTTAAGTCTTGCTTAACTTTAAGGAGGCATTGTAATTCCGGCTTTACTCGTAATGTGTAAGGACTGGTATTAGTACAACGAGCGCCCGAGAGCGCTCGCATCGTTGAACTCGCCTCTGGTTTAATAAATCACGAGTACTCATGTAAGGGCCTCTTTTTCTGTAAAATTAACGTTCTTTTGCTCAGCCATATCACATGGGCATTGGTAATGTTAATGCATATAGAACCAGGTCGGTTTGTTGATCACTTTCTTTTTTCCACACTCTTTGTTCACGCTGTTAGACGGATAAACTTGGCTTCTCTTACTATGGTCCGTGATTGTGACGTTTCCTGGCCATATTCATTTATGTTTCAACCCATATAAGCCGAATGTATTTTCCCATCCCTATTAATTGAACTAGTCCATTTCCAATTTTAGGGTTGGTGGGTGGTATTATTCATTTTCAATCAAATTTTAAAAGAAACTCCTGTAAGCCAACAGTGGAGAACCTGATCAGACGCCGCGTTTTGCGTCGTCTGATCTGGTTCTGCACTGTTTGCCGATGTTCCACAAAAAGGACGCTATGCTTACACTGTTTTTAAAAGATTAAACTTTACACATATATGACGCTCGTTTATTAAGCATTGTCGTTTCGGAAGTTGAATTCCTGTGCTGTCCATTTCCTTTTGCAATTAGCATTCACTATCGAGATCACTTAATGACGAACAACTAATGAGCTAAGCTTTTCTTGGGAATTTTTATGTTAACCTTGACAAACATGACCTTCATTGTGCTAAAAACTGATCCACTGGTACGCAGGAAAATGAGAGAAAAAAGTGAGTGCTAGGTAAAATAATTCCGTCCAGTTTAAGATTAATGGTTTGACATCAAGACGCTTAAAGCTGCATAGTCTGTAACTTTTGATCTTCTAATTTTAGAAATAAAGTTTCTATTTTTCAAGAATACAGTAAAAATACTCAAATTCAGGTAAACATTTTACCATTTTCGTAAATCTTAACAAATTATCACTATCAAAACAACAGCATTTATGTTAAAAATCAACTGTCTAGAATTATTGGAGGGACGTAAATAATTATGAACAAGACAAAATACCTGTTTTATCAGATAATTCACTTTTCCATGCAGTTTTCAGCTGTACTGAACATGTTTATTGTGAAAACATAACTTAATTCTATTTTTACAAATGATTTAAAAAGAAAAGAAAATTTTTCGAAAAATGTTCATAGTTACAGACCTAGTCTCTTTAATTTAAGGTAAGTATCGGATTTGATTTTTGAAAACGACGTTTCTAGTGGTATTATATACACAAAATACACACAAAATACGCAAAAGCTGAACTCGCGTTGTAAATTGCTACCCAGCTCGTATTTCAAGACTGTTACGGTCAATAATAGCGACGGGGAAGCATTTGTTCCCATTGCAAACAACCTTTGTCCTGCTGCTGGACATTATCAATAACCTCGGTAATCTATCAGTAATATTGAAATGTCAATATTGTAATGCTTTATAACATCGAAGTAAGAAAGAGGGCAAAGATCAGGAATCGATACAATCAAGCACCACACCTGACACAGGATACCAATGGGAAAGTGACAACTTCAAAATTAGACACAACGAACGAGAGCCAAGAGGTCAGCCCTTTCCCAGCAGATGACCACATGGCATCAATAAACAGACGCGCATAGAAGCATACCCAAAACAAGACAGAAATAACACAAATGATCCGCAAAAAGCACCGCCTTGGAAAGGTCAGTAAAATATTTTACTGGAGGTCTTTATCCGGTTTCACGGCGCGCCAACCTCACCCTTAGTTTAGATGTGGATTAAGACACAGAAGTTTGGTTAGCATGAGGGGCCCCTAACTTATCAATGCATCATCTCCTAGAGCATATAAATCAAGATATAAAAAGGTAAGGAAAGCTAAGGACTCAACAGTAAATAAAACTGAATTCCGGAGCAAAAAAATCCAAAGGTAAACCCAGGTGGTCCGAGCAACAGCCAAAGCATCAGGCCCCTACCATCTAATCAATGGATAAGTCTTTAAGTCTTAAAAAACACAACAACAACAAAGGCCAATATGTGCTTTAAACAGGATAAAACGTTAATTTGCGAGACAATACGAGAGGGTCTACATAGGGTACATAGAAAATCAGTAAAAAAACGTAGCAAAAATGAGCAATAAGTGAAATTTTAGAACATAAGTCTATAATGCAGAAGATGTTTTGAAAAACCTAATCATTTACTTGTAAATTTAGCCTTAAAAGTGGCTTTAGGGTTAAATTTGCTAATCTGATACATGTACCCCAATACGATCATCGGCTGAGAAATACAATGCGACCTTGCAGTGAGAAAACGCTTGCAAACATCAATTTTGTTTTTGTGAGTGGTTGCGAGGGACCAGGTATGATGGTATTGTCGCAATCTCCCCTGGGCATTCGTGAAAAACTCGCATATGACATACATCTCGATAGTATGAATCTAGATCTTAGAATTCAGACTGTTTGATGGCAGGGTATCGGGGGCATATTTCAAAAGGGGACGAATGTACAGTTTTCTTTGTCATGGCTCATCGATATAAATTTTTCATTTCACTATACTCCATGCCTACATGTTTTGGGTTTCTGTTCTATTTAATTAATGTATATGAAGAGGGCCCCAAGGAAGACTGTTTTGCCAATCGGGTCACCCTCTGTAAATAAAGAATTCTTACTTACTTGCATGTACTTACTTACTTAATGGCACCTGTCAGCCAAAGCAGTCGATAGCATAATATCTTGCAATCGTTTAATTCTAGTTTTATACATTTGCCCATTTTTTGAAAATTGATAACTTTGTTGTCTATAGTCAGAAACATAAAATGTTGGTACTCGTTTTCTTATTTAGAACGTGTGAAACACTTGTGACAAAAAATGATTAGATAATGTGAATTTTCACCACACAATCTACAACAGGCATGTCAATTTAAGTGGCATTTCTATGTATGAGTGTGATGTCATCAGTTTGTTAGACGCGATTTGTTTAAAAAACAAAAATAAAAAATAAAAAAAAACGTTTTATGTAAGATGTAGTTCTTCCATTTGTACATTTATGCAGATACGTATGGTGCTGTGCATTTACACTAAGAGAGTGACTTATCGCCAACTGATTTATCAACTCTAAAGAAGACATACTAAAGAGCTGCACAAAATCAACAACAAACATACAAGAAGATAAAAAAGAACAACAATAAAACAAAACAAAAAGCCCAAAACAACCAGCATCAAAGCGCATCATTAGAGACGGCTGTGATTGATCTATCACTTGATATTTTTCACTTGATTTGAAGTCTATTGTGAGAAGTGTTCTACTTATTTATTACTTCAGGTAGCATGCATGCGGCTATCACAAGGTCAGATACTAGCACTTTAAAATAGAAAACATTAGACAAGAAGCCATTAGGCGGAGTAAGCGCAATCACAGTCATATCAAAGGGTCTAACAGAATGGAAAACATCTACTTTTGTAACTCAACCCGGCTTGCTTCTCCATAAAACGACTTTCGTTGAGCCTTCGGGTGCTCCCGTCATATAATAATACACACAAATAATAAACTCCCCCGGCGGTACTGGTTACTACCCAGGGAAGCCACAGAAAGGTTTTTTTCATTTGTAACTCAGTTAGAAAGCCAGTAAAAAGAGCAAATCACATTAAAAGTAGTTTGCTTTGTCGTCTGCCAAATGTTTTAGATGTCTCTTGGTCAAATATTGTAGATCCAGATCAAATAACTCATTGGAGCAGTCTGTTGCTTGCCTCGATTATTTCATTTATCAACAATGTAAGTGAGTATATGCAGCAGCCCACCTACTGTCGTGCTAACCAATAGTGACAGTGACGTAATACTTTGTTAACAATTGCTTAGTAAAACGCTATCATGTACAGTTCACTTGAGCTAATGCGATTCGATAGACCACTGGTGTATTAATCCTACCCTGAGGATAGGATTAATACACAAGTGATCTATCGATTATAAGTCCCTTATAACTTTGTAGACAAACAATGGAGTCACTGTCACTCTTGGATGGCAGGACAATAAGTAACAAACATGGTAACAAATAGAGTAAGGTAAAGATTAATGCAAAAGAGTCAATAAGCAATGCTTATAAGATGCCCCGCAAAGTAAGAGTGAGTGAAAAAAAACTATTTTTTTGTAAGTGTTGAAAGATCACACATGCACAGATAATATCACACATTCTGTGAATATGTCAAAGCTTGTATTGGAAAAAAGTCTCATCGTTGCCATTTGGTAAAAAATATTTTATTTGCACCTAGCTCCATTATGCATATGTTTAATATGTATAGGTTATACATTATATATCACAATTATAAAGGAATTAAGTGGGAACGAGCAAAGCAAGTGAACCAATTAATTTCTTCATAATTTTAATATATGATCTATGACCTACTTATAGTTTTGTACTCCCTTCCCATTGAAAATAGCCGCATCGACCACTTCACGGATTTACTTTATGATTTTACTTAATAGATTTTACACATATTGACAAAATATGTGATTAAGTTGGCAATAAATTAAAATTTCACTGCAAACCGATTGGTTGTGAAGCAAAGGGAGGGGCGGAGTAAATTATAAGTCTACATTGTGTAAGTGAAGTACTGGATCAATTCATTAAAAGCTTTGTGGTACTTGATTGTATCGATTCCTGATCTTTGCACCCTTACTTACTTTGGTAGAAGTTGTTGGCCCATGAAGGTACTATCTATGTAATAAACAATTATACAGGAAAAATTGTCTAAGTTATCATAGATATTATTTTGTCAAAAAATATTTTTATCACTACAGTGTGTAGATAAAATATTGGATTTATTCAGCAAAAGCTGTGAGTTGATCTGCCCACGAAGGCACCATCTATGTATTTGCATATGTTAAAGCCATAAGGGAAACCTGTCTCTAAGTTCTCATAGTTGTCATCTTGTCAAAAATATATTTTCTGAAAAACTCCTTTAAACATATGTTTAATGTGTCTACATTGTGAATGAAAAGTATCAAACCGCTCCATGAAAAGCTGTGGTAGGAGCTTATCAGCCCGTGTATGCACTATCATATTATAATCATAAAACACTATATAAAAGGTCATTTGGAATCGCATAAATAAACGCCCTTCGTACTTATCAAATTTCAGGCATTTGTTTTACCTATAAACGTATGTTGATTGAATGTTTGAAATAAAGCAAAACCTATGTAAAACGGCCACTCAAAAATAGACAAAATAAAGATCTTAATGACAAATGGTAGCTGAATGCAGGTCGAAAGTATTGCAGAATGCTCCTCTGGAGTATTTAATTCTGCAATAATTTTGACCTGCATTAAGCGATAATTGGTCTTGGAAACCAATTTTCTGTCTTTTTGAGAGTAGCCGTTTTACACAGGTTTTACTGTAAGCACATTTTAAACAGCATATTGGCACTGTTCTTAACAGCGAATTAAAATATTCGTTCCTGTCATGCTAAACGCAAAAATAAATGAGTTTTAAATCAATCCTTCTTATTCTGGATATCAACAAACACGGTGAAGACCCAGATGCACTGTTTGATGAGATAAAAACACTATTTTATATTGCCCCTAGCAGAACTCATCAGTAAATAGAAATTTTGACTAACAATCCCTTTAAATACAAATTGACAATACCATACTTTTTGTATCAATAAATTATTATGGGATTATATATCAGAATGAAAATGGTTCATCAGAAAGTCCTCCCGCGTTTTTGTAGAAAATTATTTTGAAAAAAAAATGTTATGCTTAAAAAGTGTATATAGGCTATATATAGCAAGTATGTTTGATATCCAATAAGAGTTACATTGGCATACACATCTACCGGAGACGTATATCTGCACTTTCAAGATAATACCTTTCGCATTTAGTGCCTACGGGCACATAGGCTATGAAACGTCATTGTGTTTAAGTGTACGAAAGGCATGGTAATAATCTAGGTTTAAAAATCAGACATGGAATTCTTAATCAAAATCAGCTGTTTTCAATCATCTAGTCTGTCTACATATGATTTCTTTTCTATCTTTTCTACTTTACTTCACTATCTAATCAAATATATTGGGTGAATAAAAACACGTTAATAAAGAATACATTACTTAATATGGAATGTAATGAGAAACGTGACTCTTTTCACTGTAGAGCAACAGAAGATATATTTTATGACAGAACATGTAGCTATGATGTATTTAATACTTTTCTAGAAAATATATTTATCATACCCGCCAAATACGGAGGGATGTAGTTTTGTCGCCATTCATGCGCCTTTTTCCAGAATAATATATCTGTATCCATTGATGAGATCTGATGCATTATATCATGGAAGGTCGATATCCTATAACGATTCAATAACACTAATATGACTAACTGTCCTTAACGTATCCTAGAAGTGCAAAAGCTATATAAACCTTATGTGTAATGAACTTCAGATTTTGCCAAAGCTGTAAATCTCACTTACGGCCATTATTGTCAAATGCAGGTGCATGTTGATTATTATTATATAACCTATAAATAGACATATTTTGATTGGCCCAGATGCCTATCCACTCGAGTCAAGTCAATAAAACTACATATCACATGGGCTGCTGTTTTTTTCCATTCAATATTAGTTACTAAAAATAGACTTCATAGAAACTTTCCATTACAGGTGTGCTTTCAGCATGAAACTTGCATGATTTGCTGTAAATACAATTCAGTGAGTGACAGCAGCACGAAATTTACAAGATTTGGTGTTTCAACATATACATGTAATTCAGACTTTGCTGTTGAATATAGTGATTAGCAGAACTCTTAAATGTACTAATGAGTTCTTCCTTCTGAATTGATGTAATTAACCTGGAATGGTCCATTGTATAATTCAAGGGGTCACAGGTTTTAATTTCTAAACAAAATGGCAGTTTTTTCCCTGAAGATATTTTTGTCTTAGCAAACAGTGTAGACCCTGATGAAATACCACATTATGCGGCATTTAATCTGGATCTTCTCTGTCTGCAGTTGTAATCACTAATAAAGTATGCATTCATTCCTCTTTTAACTGATTGAAATCAGCAAGTCATCATGTAAAAAAAAGAAATTCAAGACTGTTCAAGACATAGCCAATATTTTGTTGTTGTTGCTTTTTTTGATTAGAGAAATTATATAATAAAACAATTGCTGACTATTGAGGCATTGGACATGATGTGATATCGACCTGAGAATACCAATATTGACCTTGGCTCCGCCTCGGTCAATATTGGTACTCTCAGGTCGATATCACATCATGTCCAATGCCTCAATAGTCAATAATTGTATAATATACCATCATTGTCATAGTCTTTACTCTTGGGCGGGGTTTAAATTTCGCAATTTTTACTTGTACTAATATAGGTCAGTGTTCAATATTTCAATTAAACGTTGCATGTAGCTGCGAAACGTACAATATGAGATTTCAGCTGAAAGGCATGTCGTTGCACTTTGAGGGTCGGTCCTTAGCCAATTAATTCAGAGATTGTTCATGTTGCATATCAAATTGAAGAAAGTGAAAAGTACATCGATTATGGCCCATCATTGAATGCTGGCTTGGTAGCTTTGTGATTTTTCGGGGTAACCGGACCAGTTTAGCTAAGAAACCCTATATTTTGTGATTTTTCAGGGAGGGGGGCGGCGGACCCACTGTCCCTCCTCTCTGGATCCGCGCATGCCGCAAATCAACATATTGAAAATTTTCTATACGACGTAGTCATATGCGTTTGTTTCCTATCGTCTGGAAACTGATATTCAGTTGTGCATGAACATATGACAGCACAGCTGACAGCTGTCAGCTTGTTTTATAAATATATAGTTTATGTTTGCACGCCTAATGGTGCTGGAAAAGAAGATTAACTGTTAGCATGATACGTAATTTTGCATGCGTGTTGTCGTCTGCTGATTTAATTTCAAAATTAACCTTTTCGAAATATTCTTTCCGGAATAGCATCAAAGTGTCAAACAGTTCGGTTCCAGATCAGGCCCGACGTGTCGCCCGGTCTGATCTGGTTCCAAACTGTTTGCGAATGTTATCGACAGACGACACTAGTAGGCAAATATTAAGAAACAGTTTCATTTCCTTGTCATGTAAAGCTCAAATATATCAACTTTTGAAAGTAGTATTGAAACACATCAGCTGAGTTAAACAAGTCAACTGATCAGTATCCCCACTGCTTTCCGCTAACACGATAATCCAAAGCAAGCACTGTAATCACCCCAAATATTGGACTTATTTGAAATTTGACAAAATGGGTGCATCATGGTTAATTCAGCAGAACAAGCGTTAATATGTCTGCAACAAAAAACGGTTAATACGACCCTGCTTTCCTTGCGTGTCGTTTCGTGTTATCTGTTTTTCAATTTGCATCTCGAATTTTACACGAGGGGCCATATATACATTAGTATTAAGGTTTGTAATGACTTTTACACCAAATGATCACAAGTGCAATCAACCCTTTACATTTGGATACCGGTGAACATTTTAATTTGGCAAACATTGAATATCTAGATGAAATGCACAAAAGTCGGCATTACATAAAGGTTAGCACTGTTTGTTAAGATACTAAGATACTAAAATATATTGGAATTTAGAAGTTTTGACATGTGATCTGTAAAATACAATATAGACAGATCTATGATTATTGGGTAAAATGGTTAAGAGCAATTCTCTGTAACTTCCGGTGGTGTTAACATAACCATGTACTGCATTTTCTTTTCAAAACAACCTTGCTGTCACATGTAAGAGGCCCCTAGGGGGTCTGTGCTCTCTCCCTGAAAAATAATGCATCGATCTCCCCAAATTTCCTGAAAATATTTTCCTCGGCTCCACAAAAGTATTTTGCATTTGCTCTCAAAATCCATAAAAATAGTTCAGCTTCTCCCCAAATCCCCAAAAATATAAACCAATTCTCCCTATTTTTTACTTTCCATAGGATTAAATTCACATACTTAAAAAACTATGAAGCTCTACACGAGCCTATGACTTAGTGTTCACTTAATATTTTGCGTCATATATGTAAAGACAGGGCTTAGCCATGGAATACATGGCATATATTCATTTTAATGAAATACATGATAAATAGCTCAAAGCACGGTGGTCCGGGGGCATGCTCCACCAGATTTTTTTTTATTAAAATGGTGCGATCTGCTGCATTCTGGGTGTTCCAAAGAATGTTATTATGAACCTAAAATCAACAATTTTAAATATAATAAATCAACAACAACATTTTTTTGCTATATTTTACTCCGATAAAAATCTCGATGCTTATATCAGTATGAAGTAAATATATTTACATTTTACTAGATGGGTCTGGGTCCCAGAAGCCAAAGCAATTTTTAAAAATCAAACGAAGTGGAGGCTTCCCCTTTAAGGTGAGATTTTTTAAAATATATTTATTTACTTTTGGCCAGGAATCCCTAAATCCCCAAAATTATTAGCTTGCTCCCCAGCGCCCCTTAAATAATTATCAGTGCTCCACAAGTCCCTGAAAATAAATAACCCTTCTCCCCATATCCCCAAAACCCCTTGGGCCCATTGTTACAGCTTATTCACTACAGGCAATCATTGTCAATCAAGTGTTATAAACACTTTGTATACTGGTACCTCCAAAATTCGCACTTTAGCAAACAGTGAATACCTAGATGAAATGACATTTTAACAAGGGTTTACAAGGGTCTACACTATTTACTAAGACAAAAATGATGTTCAAAGAAAGAAATACAATATTATTTTAAAATTATAACCTGTGTCCATTCATTTTTTACAATCGACCATCTCAAACCAGAAGGATATATGTACAGTAAAACCTGTCTTAAGCGGCCACTCAAAAAAGACCAAAAATTGGCTTTCAAGACCGATTATCGCTTAATGTAGGTCAAAAGCATTGCAGAATGCTCCAAGAGAGCATTCTGCAATCCCTTTCACTTTCATTAAGCTACCATTTGTCGTTAAGATCTTTGTTTTATCTATTTTGAGTGGCCGTTTTAGACAGGTTTTACTGTATATAAATAAATGAGTAAAATAAAAAAGTCCGACTGAATTTTCTTCCGTTCCACCGGATTCACTGTTATGTCACTATGTTTCATATCATCAGGAATTATACACAAAGGGTAGGGTGAAACCAGAGGACCTTAGGTCCTGAAGCGCTCACCTGACACTGAGTCACAATAATGTTGAAGACAATATAAAGCTTTACAATGTCAAGACCAATCTAGGATTATCATTCGAACAGACCTTGTCAGGCCCATATCCTATCCCGCTCAACCAACCATTTATTCAGAGTGCGTACTTCTTAAAATGTTTTTATTGCTCGCTCTAGACATTGGACTCCGCTATCGCAATGATACTACATGCCCCACACCAGAAGCTCCAAAACGGAGTTCTTGGGGTCAGATATTTAGGCCTATACTGTTCAAACAGTCATTCATACTCTGAAATAAATGAGTTTGCAATCCAATGAGAGCTACCGGCTGGAAGATCAAGGGTTAATCATGGTTTTGGTGCTTACTAAAAGTCATTGTCTTTTTATATAAACATATCGAGTAAGTACTAGACTTTGGCTTCAACAGTTATCAAACAATAATCTTTTCAAGGTTTTCCCCCCATATAAATAAATTCAGAAACACATTTTCCCTTGTCGTAAAGTAGATCAAGGTCAACCAAGGACCACTAGTCAAACATGCATTGTAGACCCCAACTCCACAATGCTACATACCATAGCCCAGGATCGTTAAACATTTGGTTCTGGAAAAATATTTTTAAAACGTTTGCCTTAATATGAACATGGTTGCCTTTTTTATCAAGTGCCCTAGACCAAATACTATAAATTTTTCATTGTATCATCTAATGGATGCTCTGTATAGTCATAGGCCCACATACTTTGATAAAGGATGACCTCAGCTTGGCCTTTGGCACGTATCTATAGGCATTGTATCACCAGGTTAAACATATATAAGTATAATTACTTTGTGGCTTCAATAATTTTCGAAAAAAAGAAATAAATCTACTTTTCATTTTTTCCCATTTAAATGTATTTGGAATTGGTCTTCGTGCTACTAAGTAACAAAGACGGCAAAGATCAGAAAACGATACAATCAAGTGTCACATCTGACCCAGGACACCATATGGGAAAGTAACAAAACCACATAAACATCACAAAGAAGTGCCGCCTTGGAACGATCCATCTGTCACAAAAAGGCTCTGACAATGTTTTGTGTTCGCTTGTTTAGTCCTCAACTTATTTCACAGAGGTACAATGGTTTTATTTCAAGGACAACTATAATATTTCAAGCTTCCAGAGGGATCCAACATTTGATAATAGGTTGCACCATATACAGTGGAAGTTCAGATGCCACCAGATAATGTGTAAATATGTTTTTGGAGTTATATATATATATTACCTTATGTTATTTAAACTCATTTAGAACGACTGCTTTGACGTACGTAGGGCCTAGGGGTCTAAATGTTGGTCTGAGCTCTCATCTACATAAACGCTGTGAGTGTGAGAGCAGCGTAGGTTCTGGTTTGTCTGCGCATATATGGAAAGATTACATATGAAAAACAGGCGACGTTAAGTCTTTCACAGGACAATTTCAAAATTTCATTGAATAGTTTTTTGTGCTGGACCGTATTTCTGACACGCATAGTCTTAGTTTAGACCTATTTATCTAAAAATCTATTGGGCAAGGCCATTTTATTGGATAAGTAATTTGCATGTTTCATTAGCGATCTCAAAAGCCCAGGTCGAGCGTGGTATATTAATCTACAGGCCAGCCCAATTAAATAAATATTTAATTGTGTGAAGTGTACATTTTCAAAATAAAGACGTTACATAGTGAATAAAAACATTATTAAGAACAAATACATTCGTACAATAGCGGACAACAGCTATATGGCGATTTCAGTTCATTGTATTTTTATTGTAGAAAAATCAGAATTGTTGCTGGAATCTTTTCAGCATATTCTTATAGCGTTGTCCTAAAGTTCCAGCCCACATACTGGCATCAATTCCTAATAACGTAAGACCTCCCCCCTTCAAAATCACAAACTTATTTGCTATTCTGTGAGAAACTATAAACTTCATGATTGGACCGCAATAGGAATTGTCTCAGCCAATTCCGTGGAATCAGACCTCGGATATTCTTCGAAGATCTGCTTTGATAACGTGACGCTGATGTTACATTACGTGACGCTGACGTCACAGCAACTATGCCAACACAGTAACAATTGTGATTGCAGCAAAACATACGGTTATGAATAAAGTTTATGTATTTTCAATAAAATATTGCTAAAGCGATATTTTATTGAAAAATACATAAACTTCATTTATTCAGTTGATTAAACTTATCGGGTAATCAGAAAAATGGATTTTAATAGGGCTGAACCCACATGCTACAGAACTTATTTTCCTTACACCAGTTCCGGCTAACAAAATGAGGCTTTTTCATACATAGAACCATAGTGCTGCCAAGATCTAACGACTATGATTACATTTGCTTGTTTGTGAACATTGAAATTAAAACATTAAGCTGGCATATTCAGCAGTCAGTGTAGTTTTGAAAACTCTTTCTGTCAGCTTGTATAGCTCAATAGGTAGAGTCGCTGGCAGCAGAAAATCAATGTATTTTCCATTTTGCGCAGGTTCGAATCCCATCAATGCTTTAATTTCTTTTTCGTCATTTTTATTGTATCAAATTTTCACATATATCCTTTAAGTATTATTTGAAAACAGTTTTAACATTTATACAAAGTGTCCATCAAAGGCGACATTAGCAAACACTAAAACGCATATTCGAGATTCCACGGAATGCAACAACTCAATAGGGCATGCATTGTTTACTGTCATTAAAGCCATATTCAGAAACCCAAATGGTTTGAAAATGATTATGTATTATAGTCAAACAATTATATCTATAAAAAATAATTTAAAATATAAAATCAAAAAAAAACAAAACAAGGTACGGTGACGGTTTCAAGCTAGCAACCTCTATGACAGTGTACAAGCGACTCATCCACTATGCTACCAATTTTTCTTGTGTTTGGTATGTGCATATAACGTTTTAGGTGTAATAAAATGCATATATTATTCTAAGAAATAGAGAGATTAAAATAACTTTGAAATTGGTAAATATATAATATTGTAAATACAGAATGTCAACATACTAGCCAACATAACGCTGTGGCACCTTTTTTCTATGCGTATAGCGCCTTACGTACACCCGAGGCTTGATTCTTTTCTCGAATCGTGCCGAACTTTCCCGATTCGATTGGACTGATACCGCTCTGTTTCAAAACCTGTCTTCTGGATTTGTGACCAGATTATACTCTCGGATAAGTCTGTTCAGCTACAAAGACTAGCTAGAATAATCATATTTTGACGTAGCAGGTGTAAAAGTATATGGAACCTACAGAGCCTGAAATTGTTTTTTTCGCAAGTGTAGCTACTAGACATTACAGTGAGCGAACAATAAAGGTGCAAATCAGACTGCTCACTTGCGCAGTCTGATTTGCATCTTTGTTCTTCGCATACAACAAAAGCAGGATTTCTCACTACTAGTCTATGGCTCATATGACAAACCAATGCATTCATGGAACTCGCCGCGACAAAACCTGTCTTGGGAATTATCGACCTAACGAGACTTAAAACATTCTCCTCAGCTACAGACACTATCTACAAAATAGAAAAGTTGCTTGTAGCAAGTTTAGATACGATACTTTCCAAAAAGCGAATAACAAACGAGCTAAGCAGTCTGCACGGATGCACAGGCTGGTCTGCGCCTTCGTTGTTCGCCAAATTCCCTTATGAGAAGTTCATTATAGTATGGAAAATCACATTATCACTTTAGATGTCCTCCCTTGAATTTTACTATTTTTATTACGCACGTGCATAACCTGCGTAATGGGTGCTACGCCAATGGTTTGTGGCATTTTCAGGTCAGACTCACTTTTACCCATAATGATAGAAAAACAATGCTTACCAGTTATACTCATCGGATCGGCGACTGTAGTAACGTACAAATCTGATAAGGCCAAGTTGACGATAAACACGGACTCGACGTTTCTCACGCTCTTGTTGAGGGCTATAGCAAGTAACGTCAACACGTTACCCATCGTCCCAACAAAGGAAGCCAGTGACAGAATGACAATGGTTGGAAAGGCCGCCCAAGGCTTGCTCTGGAGAAACTCATGCCTCGCAAATACGCCAGTATTTTCGAAATTCGAATGAAAATCCGTGGCTGTAGGCGTAACACTAATATAATCGGTACTACTCTCAGTTAAGTTCATGCTGATTTGTTAGGGTTCTGGAGTACGAAAACATTTAAATCGTTCTTTAACCGATTCACTTATTTTTAATCAGTACAAAACATCGTATTCCATGATAACCAAGTTATAAACAATTTAATACACATTTTTGTACAGTGTAATATACGTAATCACATTATCCCACAGTTGCTATGTTAAATTGGTCATAAGTGTATAAGACTTGTTGTATGTAAGCCTTAAAGGTGCTGTTAAAACAGATAATTACGTTAGCAAACAATTAAGATGTAACCTCAGTCCCGCAAGAATTGTAATAGAACTGGGGACATATATTGCATGTTTGAACTATTTCTGACAAAGACGTATTTTGAATACCCATTAAAATTGCTGTGATGATTCTAATGAATACCACTACAATTCACACAGTTATATGAAATGGGAGTGAGCGCACACCATATGAGAGACTCCGTTTATAAATTTTGAAAAAAAAGCTTATTAATATGACTGTATTCAAAAGAACGGTCACAACGTCTCCTAAAATTCTACTAATATTTAGAAAAACTAACTACAACATGGATTTCAATGAATTTAAGATATTCACGGTAAGCCTACATAAAGTACAGATTTAGGGTATGTATATGTTGTGGAGACTTCTTAGAAGCGTCTCACCGAGACACTTCTAAGGAGTAACCACAACCTATAACATTAGACAGAAATAGAAACAATCATACTTTTTTTTATTTAAAAGTCAGTTAATAACTAATTTGCTAGCGTAATTATATAGACCAGTTTACGTATTGGCACGGTGGCACACAGAAAACTATGCATATACAAGATCACATCCAGTTATTGCAATTTGTCATGCAAGATTTTTCAATACTGTCAGTTTTGAATCAGTCACTCGGTATGTAACAAATCACCCTATGCACTCGGGTACGACGGAAATACATAACTGTGAGATAAAATACATGGTGACATGTCAAGACATGGTACATGTACACCATTTACCATGTTTACGCTCGTACAATATATTGAAATAAATACATTAATATATCTGAGTAAAGACGCAAAGTATTACGTACCATATCAATTATAATAGGGACATCATAAAACCAAAAGCTAGTTACAATAGAGCCACTTTACTTGAAGATGTAGAGATATCGATGATTTATGCATTTTAAATATGGAAGGTAAAAAAAACAATAGACTCCAATTGGTAAAGAAGCTCCTGAACCTTTATATGGTTATACATTAATTAACTGCACTTTATGGATTTCGGTATTGATTGAAGGTCAGTCAATATTAATTGAGGTCAATAGTATTGGTTTCAGGTCAGCATTTAAAGCTGAGATCAACCAGTATGACACGAAAACATTTGCCTGCTAAAGCGCTATGCATTAAGGAGTTAATTAATAAATATGCTAATAAAAAGTGATTTAATATTGACCCATTTGCAGGTCTTCGGTCAGCTGTATTGGCCATCAGCCTTCGACCTTGAGCCAATAAAGCTGACCTGGGACCCATAACTCAGCTAATATGAAATAACTTGATTAATAACAATACTATATAATGTTAAGATACCAATGTGCCCCTATATATGGTCATATATAGAAGGTTTAGATTCAATTGAGTCTCTATATTGTCATATGTAAAAGACAAAGATACCAATTAATATTTAACTGATATAAAATAGAAAGTTTAGATACCAATAGGTGTCTTTATGGTCATATATAGATTTTAGACACCAATATATATCTATAGGGTCATATACGGAAAGTTAAAATACCAACGCTTATCTAAATGGTCATACATATAAGGGTGGATCTTTTGTGTTTTTGTGTCTTGTGTTTCTCATGCATTTGCGTCTGTTCATTGCTGCATTGTGGTCACCTGCTGGGAAAGGGCTGACCTCTTGGCTCTTGTTGGTGATGTTTATTGTATTTTTGTGACTTTCCATGTGGTATCCTGGGTCAGGTGTGGTACTTGATTGCATCGTTTCCTTATCTTTGCCTCCTTATTTTTTTTAGATATGATCAACAAATCTCCATATGGTC
This sequence comes from Loripinus fragilis, assembly GCA_964019695.1. Lineage (NCBI taxonomy): Eukaryota > Metazoa > Mollusca > Bivalvia > Lucinida > Lucinidae > Loripinus > Loripinus fragilis. The sequence goes on from OZ026516.1 coordinate 83,593,020, forward strand.
ATATTTGGAAGGTTAAAATACCAATTGAATCTCTGTTTAGTGATATTATGCAGTTTTAGATGCCAATGAGTCTCTATATGTTCTTATACGAAATGGTAAGATACCAAGACATTCGGCATAGACTCATATTATTATCTCTGTACCCCCACATGTTAAATAAAGTCAATTATGCATGGAAACTCATGATAGATCATCTATACAGAGGAATGCGTGACTTTGATGTCTTTTGTGATTTTCTTCAATTATCATGAATTTCCGTAGTTACGTATTTGGATATTAATGTTCACTCTTTGTATCATAAAAAATAGTAAGTGAGTATGATTAGGAAATACCACAATCACAAACCGCAGACAACCCCATGACACCGCGAGGAAGAGCCGCCCAACCACCACGAGACACCAGGAAGACAAACCAAGCAAAAACCAAATAACTAATAACAACAGAACCGCTTTACGCAAAATTGTTAATATACCAATGCCTCCTTTTATGGTCGTATATAAAATGTTGAGATATTAATTTGTCACTATTTGGTATCATTTTGAAGCTTTGAATACCAAAGTCGCATGTCTTATGAGGCCCTCCCAGGGGTTTCGGGGAAAAGGGAAAAAGGGGCATTAATTTCAAGGGAACAGGAGAACTAAGGCCAAATTTTGAGAGGAACAGGGGAACAAAGACAATATTGGGGAACAGGGAAAATAATAAAAACAAATTTTCGATTTTGTGTGAACAGGGCGACACGCCAATTTATTTCAGGGAAACAAGGGATTTATTACCCCCCTTGGAGGGCCTCGCTTAAAATTGAACTGGTGACCAGTATAAGGTACAAGTTAGCATATGCGTTCAGTGAAGATTCAAATCAGTCTGCGCATCAGCACAGTCTGGTTAGTTTTCCGTTTAAAGAAACGTTGAATCCGTGACTTACCATAGACAACAATTAGAGACTCTTATCAGACTACTTGAACGCAGAGGCTGATCTCAGGTTTTGATGGGCGCACATGCAAACTTGTATTTTTCATTGGACACCTGCTCACGTTCTAGTCTTTGTTACCAAGAAAGCTATATATATGTCTTACGTCTACACAAATTATGAACCTGGATGTTTGGTGGCGTAGTAGGATTGTCACAATGCTTCTTATCTTCCAGTGCACCTCGAATACACAGGGTGTTAATTCAAACGACTCGTATTCTCTCAGGTAAAAAACCGATCAGCCAATCAAAACAGCTTTCTTCAAAATCTCACTATAGCTGACAAATATCAGCACTGCTGTTAAATTTCCTGTTTATGTTTCTGAAGATCAATTTAGTAGGATTAGATTCTCTTAACATCTATGGGTATTGGTTTTTGTAGGCTGGCAGGCTTCTAGGGCAGAGACGTCTATACGTATCATTCACTTTGCTGATTTATATGGGCCTCGTCGCGAAAACCCCTGACTGTTGCTTGCAAACATGAGAGGCACAGACCACAATGTGCCTACACACAGTCTAGTTAGCGCATTATTATGTTATTTGCACTCTCTGAAGATCCTCATAAAAAATGCACAATTTCAATATTCTACATGCAGTCTTTCTCTATTGCCGAGCTGGCTGCACTAAGCTTTATGTTGTAGCAAACCTGAAGACAGATTATCTCGCATTGAAGCCGATTTTCTGACCATTCCCAGCAGGCACATACATTGTAACCTTCAAACAACGTTGTTTCAACGTCGATGCGACGTGACGTCGCGTCGACGTTTATACATGTACGACGTTGGTCCGACGTCATTTGCGTGCCGGAGTGTGTTGCATTTGATGCTAGATATTTCTCGTTATATTTGATCTGTCACTTTTCCATTTCAGTAATCAGCGAAAACCCCTGTTACAATGAGCCCATTAATTAATAAGTCCGGCCAGATGCGGTCTCCACTGAGTGTAGAATCTGACACCCATATGTGAAACACTTAGAGTGCTTGCCTGGTGACATTCTGAGAAAGTACCTATAATCTCCAAACGATAAACTCGTATGAAACTGTTATAAAACAAAGTAAAGGCAACCAGATATTAGTAAGGAAGTGTCTGCTGACAACCGGTTGTCACTAGCAAAAAGTCTAGTGACAACCGGTTGTCACCAGCAAAAAGTCTGCTGACAACTGAGAGTAGAATCTGACACCCATATGTGAAACACTTAGAGTGCTTGCCTGGTGACATTCTGAGAAAGTACCTAAAATCTCCAAACGATAAACTCGTATGAAACTGTTATAAAACAAAGTAAAGGCAACCAGATATTAGTTAGGAAGTGTCTGCTGACAACCGGTTGTCACTAGCAAAAAGTCTAGTGACAACCAGTTGTCACCAGCAAAAAGTCTGCTGACAACCAGCTATATTTTCCTTCTGTATACTTAAGCATGTTCTCTTTGAAATCTACCTGAGTCTAGTGGCATTTTAAATACAGTAAAAGAAAACTTGAATAAATATTGAAGAAGAAAAAATATTTAATTTAAAATTTGGTATTTTATTATATTGTTTGCATTGCAGAAAATACCAGATAAAGATTTATTGCTTACAGTTTGCGTATCAAGGTTCATTTATCTTTAACTTTTATGATACAAATGTACAAGCACAGCTTTAAGGGAACAAATATATTATAAACCTATGTATTAATTATAATTGAATTGTTCACAATGGATGGACAATATCATTTTAGCATTATGGGTATAAACTCATGAAGCACAAGAATCAAATTGAATCCTATTTTTTTAAGAGGAAAAGTTTGCGCACACCAATCAGGTTTTGATACTAGATAAAGAGCAATCTGATCATGGACTATTTGTAAACTTATCTTTGTCAAATGGATTAGTAAAACAAAAATCAATTGGAAGTTTCCATTTACCACATGTGTCCACCTATAGCACTAATACATGTAGCTACTTCAGCTAAAACGCCTAGTTAAGAATTTACAGCTCTGCATATGTTGTATCTAGATAAAGTCACAACATATTGAATTTGAAATAAGCTTGAAGTAAAACTGATATTTCATGTTGTCTGATAACTTGAAAATTTGCTACTGTATCCATCTGTAACTTACCCAAATCAAGAAATATTTTTCAAAAAGATATACGACGAAGTGACTGAAGACATATTTGATATGAAAAACGTGAGAATCTTTAAAGAAATATAGAAGAAAAAATAGGGGATGTTTATACTTTGTTATGCCTTCGGTAAGCTGAGCTGAGTAATGCGTTTGGCTTAAGGAACCCATGCTATTCCAAAATATCTGTAATGATGCTTATAGGATACAGGATTGCTGGAATTTCGCGAAAACTGGAGTCAGAACGAAAAACAATATGCCCTGCGCCCAAATGCTGCATATTTCAATAGCTAGTGTCATACATGTCTGGTGCAAACAATCTAAAATAGTAGTAGAATTTGGTTGACAGCAACCTACAAATATTAGTTTAGTTGACCGTAACCAACAAATATCAGTAATTATTCCCTACGGAAGAGGCATCGTGTCATACATTTTTAACCATCGACGCAAATATATCTATACATTTCTCGCGTTTTAACTATCATTCTTTCAGCGTCAACGTCAAAATCACATTTGAAACTATTGAAAAAAAAAATAAAAAAGGAAAAAAATAACATACTATTAAATTTCTGCGATAGATGAATAACCATTACATGGCATGTAATTTCTTCCATACAGAGATCAAGTCATATTTTCACGCCAGCAATGAAATTATAAGACTGACTTGGTATGTGGAATGCATTTATACTGAGGGACTTTAGAAACGCACCATTTTAAATTCACTGTCTCTTCCACATGATTAATTTGACGATGTTTTTTTTTATCATTTTTATTCTTTTGCAAAATGGACCATGATTTGCCATGATTTCGATTTGCTCAAGCTGTTCATTCGGACGTAATATCGACGTAAGTGATTTTCAACAATTGTCGTCTGACAAATTTGAATTTGATTCGATTTGAAAACAAACACTTTTAGGTGGTAGCCAGATGTCTTAACAAATGGAAAAACACAAAAGTTTTCAGAAATAATCGTTTAATACACTCCCACTCGCAGCGTTTCTTTGCTAACGTGAGTGTTAAATTTTCAAACATCAATAACAGACGGGTGACGTCCGCGAATGCCACGAAATTTTTGTCTTTTATGCAACTTATTGAGGAGTATCTGTTGGAATAATATCTGTTTGATTATTCCTGATCCTTAGGATATAAACGGCCAATTACGTCATAAATCAATGGCGTCATGTAGAGTGACGTAATGAACGTTGCCAGAGGCCTAAAATTCATGGTTTTATTTTGTCTTTTCTTTTGCTTTCAAGAACAAACATCGGTTCTAAAACTTATTTTCGTTCATAATGGAAGGTATTGGTACTCAGTGACTTTTTGAATTTGAGTTGATTCAGAATTATCGCGACGTTACGGCAATCATAAGCCACAGCGTTTCGATTTTCTTATTGAATACAAGCTAAATGACGGAACTTGCCAATTTTATTTTTCACATAATGAAAATATTCAATTTTCGACATAAATTAGCATTTAAGCATGTGGTGCGTTTTTAAAGTCCTTCATTATATATTGCATTAAACCATTCATGTACTTTAGCAAGAGTTACTGCCTCTGATTAATTTTTTACCATTGTTTTGTATGGAGAAACGTCAGTAAAATTAGTAAAAACTCAATAACTTGCAAACTTATTTTGATAAAACTATTCTGGATCATAATTATCTCTAACTGCAGATCAAATTTGCTTCTGTCACAAATGCGCTCACACAAAATAGGTACAAATATAAAAGGCCCCCTAGGTAGCAGCGCGTATGTGTTCTTATGAATGACTTCACGTTTAAATTATGCGATAACCTTGAAAAAGCTGTCAAAATGTGTGTGTGTGTGTGTGTGTGTATGGTGGGGATATTCCCAATGTCCGTTCCTTTTCTTTATTCTCTCTTTTCCTTCTCAGCACGCATATTTTACCATTAGCCATTCAGATCAGGCTAAATTGGCTTTGAATTGACAGCACTTCCGAAAGGACAGCAATTTCCTGCACTGGACCATATGTATAGTTGGTGTTATTTTTCTTTTGGGTGTGTAGGTTGGTTTGTTACGTATCATTACAGCGTTTCCTATTTCTTGTACTAGCTTAAGCAAAGTTTAGGTAACTTTGCATGCTTTTATATTCTTAAACCCATCCAAGCCTAGCGTCCTTTTTATAGGACGTCAGCAAACAGTGCAAAACGAGACCAGATGCCGTAGAACGCGGCGTCTGATCAGCTTCTTCACGGTTTGCTCAATGAATGTACTTTTAAACTTGAATGAAAGTGAAACTTAGCACACAACAGCCTTCAAGTTCGAAATGGATTCATCCAATTAATAAGGTTGGGAAATTTCATTAGGCTTAAATGGTTTAATATAACCAATGTCCCTAAATTTCAACGTTTTCTTTCAGGAAATCCGCTATCCAATGCTTTTATACGACTTCGTCAAAAATTGACATTGGAAAATTGACGCCCCGATTTGATTTTTATCATTCCGAAGACATTTAGTGTTTTATTGCTGATATAGTTGACCAGGTTTTAAGAGATGATTTCTTTTTAAGTAGTCTTGAACTGTGATATTTAAAAGCTAGTTTTTTTTATATTAACCATTGAGTAATGAGTCATTACTGAGTTCTAGAATTTTTAAAGATCAACCAACATACCTTTACGTGATCGTACCTAAAAATGATAATGAATTTCTATGACCAGCTATAAATTGGCCTACAAATCATTTAAAACATATTATTTATGCTCACTTACTTTTAGACTGAGTTTACGGGAACTCGTAAGAAAGTTCTCATCTAAAACTTAACATATTTTTCATGACAACAAATTCTTTCGAGTAATAAATTGTGTGTATTGTACCTTCTTCACATCATAATATGATTATTGATACATGCATTATGTTTAAGAAAGTCAACTAAACTGACTTCAATCTTTCATTTAAGTATAAATTGCTAGATTTTAATAGGACAATTTATAAATACTTTTAATCACAAACGCCCATTCGTCAGAAACCATTTTGAATTCACGTTTGTTGATGAATATGAATACCAATTGATATTGACAAAATCTAACTGATGGTGTACACTTTTTCAGCTTAGCAGTACATTTTGTTTAACCCACTTAAGCCGAATGGAATTACCCTCTCTTAATAAATGGACCAGTCCATTTCCGTTTAAAGGTTACTGAGTGGTATTTTTCATTTTTACTCAAATTTTAAAAGAAAATTCTGTAAGCAAACAGTGGAGACGCTGATCACACGCCGCGTTCTGCAGCGTCTGATCTGTGTCTACACTGTTTGCGTATGTCCCACAAAAGAACGCTGGGCTTCTATGGGTTAAACGTCTTAATCTTACTGACAACTTGTGAAGATTGTGTCTGGAAAATGTTAGTCATTCGGAATATGTTACAACCGCGCGCATTTCATGGTTTTGAAACCCCACAGGATATGCTGTCAATAACATAAAATTGGCATCTATAAATAGCATCCAGGTGTATGCTGAAGTACATGAAATTTTTTCATCCCTACACGCTAATGTCACTTATACAATAAATGTAGTTGATAAGTTTGTGACAAAATAATGGTGAAACTCATTCATTGAAAAGGCATATGTTATCGGTGCACACTGTTTTATAGAGACAATTCCAATATGTACCTACAACATATGTTACTGAAACAAAACAGGAAAACTGTTTTGAAATGTACAAATAAAACGTATCGTGTCCATTGTTTTGGCATCTTTACAACATGCGCAGCTGACTATAAGTATTAGAATACCTGCCACTATTTGACAAATTTACATTGTGTGTACTTTATTTCATAACAGAAACATAACCAAATTTGATCAGTTTTAGCTTAGAAAGTCAACTGTTTCAAATTCAAGATTGAAATAAATGTCTTTACCAGTAGTCTTCACTGTTTCTGTACCTGTTTGGGATACACGATCAAATTCAGAATCTAGAAGTGATGTTCTCCTATTAAATATATATATATATACGTTGGTTTCATCAAATGATATCTAACTCATTTTGGGTTTGACATCACTTTAAAGTCTTGTGAATCTTCAAAAACCTTTTTGAAACTCTAATTTATTTAAATGACATTGATGAGAAAAACAAAATGCTGAAACCCCATTCTAAAAACTCTAACAGAGTCAAAAGTTATATAGGTTTTAAAATTATGCAAATACGCAAAATAAGCTCCACCCACATTATTGTTTAGACTTGATGTTTCAAAACGTTGTTTCAGTGTAGTGGTATCTCTAAGCAACTAAAAACAGTGCAATTAACATTTTATATGCAAATAATAATGAATCATTTTCTGCAAATAAAATATTAAATAATGTTAAAATAAATAAAAAAATATCAAAAATGGTATTTCAAAAAGCTCAAATGACGTCATATGAGCCTCTTGCATATTTGTATCTAATTAAATATCGAAATCTTCATAACTAAGTAACTATTTGGATTTTTTCATGGGGGTTTCGGCATTCTGTTACTCTCATTACTGTAATAGATTTAAGGCTGCAGTGTATATATAAACGTAGACTGGCTTGTTTGCTTGAGATAAAACCAGAGGGGTACCCAAAGAGGTGGCAAATGATCCAAGTCTGCTGATAGTTACCACAGATGATTTAACATGTTACGTAGACAAAATGTCTTCATGAACCTATTTTCTTGATATGGATTATAATTTGCTTTTCAAAAATGAGTGTCATTCTTTTATTCAGTATTTATTTATCTGTTTGAAATATGCTTGTCAAATTTCGCATACTTATTTTCATTGACATAATATATCTTAATCTATCTAACTTAATCTATCTAACTTATCATTAAGTGGAAAGGGCATTCTGGAAAGTCTGTCGAATCGTGCATCGGGTGTATATAAGGAACATTACGCGTAGTACTACGTATGTACTAAAAAGTGTCCATTTTGTTAGCGAGAACTGGCGTATGGAAAATTAGGTCTGTAGCATGCGGGTTCAGCTCTATTAAAATCGATTAATCTTATTATCCGATAAATTAGATTAGAAGAATAAATGAAGTTTATGTATAATTCAATAAAATATCGCTAGCGATATTTTAATGAAAAAAAACAACATAAACTTCATTTATAACCGTTTGTTTTCTTGCAATCACACTTGTTATTGTGTTACACTTGTTTCTGTGACGTCAGCGTCAGGTATTTAACATCAACGTCATGCTATCTTCCGCATTATCAAATATATCCTCGATGTACATTCGTGGTCTGATTCCACGAAATAATAACGTACTAGTTACACTTTGATTAATACTGTCAGATTGTAATTATAGACTAATCACATTTCAACATTAGTACATGTCGTGATATAATCTTGCTTTTTGTTCCTCGTCGCGAGGAATCCAGAAGGAAAGTATAATTAGCTAAACTTGTGACGTGTAGTATTTATTACTCCAGCTAATCTATGTAGCTGACCTGGCCCCGCGGTTATAAAATTATTTTCATGCGGAACTCAACTGAGTGTGTAATTTCAACAGCTCATAATGACTAAAATACTGAAGATTAAATATCTTTCTTGCTTTCCAACTCTCAGATGTTGTATTTACCATGCTTATAAATATAAAAACAACAGTTTTTGGCATTTTAACATTTATGAGCATGATAAATTTCATGCTCAGTTGAGACGAACATGAAATAAGTTTTATAATCTCGGGGCTAGGCTTGTTTGAGCTATGCCTGGTCGCAGACCCCACGAAGACAGGTTTTGTAGCCGCAAGGCTCATGTGAGTGACGTCGTGAGATCATGTGACTTTGGACTGACCAATCAGGTCAGACGAAACAGTCTGCTCTCTTATAGGAACTATCTCAAATTGGTAAAATCTCAATTTATCTTGTATGTATACGTGAAGCGGACAACAATGGTGCTGATCGGACTGATCAGTGTCGCTGTTCATCGTTTACATTGTAATATTATCTGACATTTCGCTTACTGTAAAGGCGGCGCCTCATGGATGCTTAATTAGGACTTGTCAACCTTAGGCATAGGTAAAAGCTAAAAATGAGGCGTGGCTTTATTCAAAAGTAACTGTATCCTCTTGCGCCATTACCTCAGTATAAACACAAAACACATTATTTAGTCCTTAAAACGCCAGCAAAATAACTGCATCTGAAAATGTCTATTTAACATAAGCATGTAGGCAAACATTGTGGACCCAGATCAGACTGTTCCTAGAGGAGCTGTCTGATCTGGGTCCTCAATGTTTGTTTATGAGGCTTCAAATATTTGAGTGGACGACAAAAACATATATTTTGTGATTATGCGCTTTAAGGGTTAATAAATGCTAGCTCAGTGTGCAAACGGTTAGGATTTTCATGAAATGCACGCACGTTTGCGCGGCCCAAAAAACTTATTTTATTCTTAATAAAACCTGATTCCCTTGTTTAGCAGTTGAAATAGCCCAATTATAGATATCAAGTTGCCGCCTTTACAGAGAGCAAAAAGTTCTATTATACATGCTAGGTTACGTAAGGCGTGGGCTAAATTTTACTTTCCATGACCGAGATTTAATGGAGCTTAATATATTTTCATCGCAATTCAAGACACATTACAGTTTGGGTCATTTGATTGAGAATATTAACTTCGTATCTGCAAGAACATTAATTTATTTAAAAAAAAAACGTGATCTTAAACCCGTGATTTTTCTTAATTTTTTACACTAAATTAAATTTAATCATGAAAGTATATAATAACTTCAAGCAGAAAAAGCTTGGCGGAAAAAATAGCAGTTAAAAAGTAACGTTCTTTCTCTGAAAACAACAACAACAACAACAACAACAACAACAACAACAACAACAACAACAACAACAACAAGTAACTGGAGAATAACATGAGTATGAGTATGACTAGGACATGTCATAAACACACACTGCAGACCAACCCTCGGTACCGTAAGGAAGAAGCAAGAAACAATAATAACCACATGGCATCGCGAAGACAATAAAAGTAAATCAACCAGCTCCCTCTTCCCCAGCGAGATAATTGAAAAACTAGAAATTTCACACAATACTGCATAAGAAACATACCTCCACAAACAATGGTATAGTAGATCCAAAGATAGATGAGAATCGTTGTAAACAAACACTGGAAAAGTTACATTGAATTTGGGCGTGCAGGTAGTCTCTATTTACAGTTATATTGACCACATTACTGCATATGCGCGTAGCAGTGAACAGTCATGCTTTACCTGTTTATAAGAAAAATAGAATAGCCTCATTACTATGCATCTTTGAAACTACTGAATCAACAATAAAACAAATAATAAACAACATCAGAACCACCGCCATAGAACGAACATCAGCTAAGGAGCTTAAATTAAATATCATCACAGGGAATGAGACCAATAAATCAACATAGTGTGATGACACAAAGGAAATGACTCTCAAAGAAAAAACCCAGTTGAGTCACGGTGTACTCAACCATAGATAAACACCAGGCACTGGCCCACTGATGAATGTTTTTGCTTTATTAATCTGAAGTTCTTTTGGATATACCTGACTTATCATTCGTTCATAATCAGGACTATCAATATTCAGTAAGTCATCAAAATATCTTGGAATTGAGTTGACCGTTTCAATAACGTCAGCATTTATTGTTTTCAGAAAGAGACAGCATCAAGCCTCTCTCGCCATAAAAAGGCATAGCACAATTAGTACACATTAGAATAAATACAATTGGGTAAAAGAGTAAAGAGTTTAGAACCAAATCCTACAAATATTTCATCCAAAAGATAATGACGAGTGTCATAATTTTTTTTACATGATCATAAATTAAATCATTTTGGTTGTTCAGAAGTGAAAATGGCGTTTTCTCGTAACAAGCCTATTAGAGACAGCCCTCTCTAGTAATAGTATGTTTAATTAATTCATTAAAGCTGCATAGTCTGTAACTTTTGATATTCTAATTTTGGAAATAAAGTTTCTATTTTTCAAGAATACAGTAAAAATACTCAAATTCAGATAAACATTTTTACATTTTCATAAATTTTACCAAATTATATCTATCAAAACAACAGCATTTATGTTAAAACTCAACTGTCTAAAATTATTGGAGGGACGTAAATAATTCCTTACAAGAGAAAATCACCTGTTTTTATTAGATAATTCACTGTTCCATGCAGCTTTCAGTTGTACCGAACATATTAATTGTGAAAACATAAATTAATTCTATTTTTACAAATGATTTAAAAAGAAAATATTTTTTTTTTTCGAAAAATGTTCATAGTTACAGATCTAGTCTCTTTAAGTGTTTTTCTTTTCTTGATAATAAGAAAATGTAGTATAGAGAGTAGAGAAATCATATGTAGACACAATTGATGCTAGGAATCCTTTAGGTTTTCTCGCGACGAAGCCCATACTGAACCTCACCTGAAGTGTTAAGAGGCCAAATAGAATTTTACCATTCCTCTCATACACTTTTTAACAATACCTTATAACATGTTTTAATCCTAGTGAGACAAGCGGTCAAAATATAGACAGCTCGTTAGTAGTACATGAACTAGAATTAGTAATAAAACGTGATTTATATGCTTTTTTTAAAAAATGCTGAAAATATCAGTGGGACCCGAATAAGGAAACAAGCAGTTGAAATTTTCAAATCCTTTATTTCTCTATAAATATATTTACCATTAACAGGCAGTTACTCCTGTGTATATTTTATTCTGGAAAATTAAAGTGTTATAGTAAATACATTATAATTTTAAATGAAATGGATGGAGAAATACTCGCTAAGACTATGAGAGGATATGCCAACACCATCAAATGTTAAATCCTTGGGTCATTCCTGTACTTCAAGTGAGGCTAAATGATTTACATGTACTTTCAAATAACACACATAAATAATTAATTTTGTTATAGATCTAGTATACTTGTTTTGTTTTGAAAAGGGGAGACAATTTTGTTTATTTTTACTTCTATAATTGACTTATGAGCTAGAATTTCCTTAAGTAACAGCTAAATAAATGACATACACAGGCGAGCTAATATTTACAATATTTCGCAGCTTGCAACATTATTTTGATTCAATTTTAGCATATTCACATACATTTTAAGATTTAATCAAAAGTACGACACTTATATGATCAAAATCAAAAATTTAACCGTAGAGAAGTAAAGCATGCTGCCATTTGGGAAAGTCCGCCACAATTCGAGAATCGAATAATGGCTCGGGTGCATGTAAGGAGCATTACACGCAGTACTATGTACCAAAAAGCTCCATTTTGTTAGCCGGAACTGGTGTATGGAAAATTAGTTTTGTAGCATGTGGGTTCAGCTCTATTAAAATCTATTATTCTGATTATCCGAAAAGTTTAATCAGCAGAATAAATGAAGTTTATGTTTTTTCAATAAAATATCGCTATAGCGATATTTTATTGAAAAAACATAAACTTCATTTAAGCCATTCGTTTTGCTACAATCACACTTGTTATTGTGTTCACATGGTCTCTGTGACGTCAGTGTCACGTAATATAACGTCAGCGTCACGTTATCACCCTCTTTATCAAAGTAGATCCTCGATGTACATCCGTGGTCTGATTCCACGGAATTTCGAGGTATTGGCCGAGGCAGTTTCGATTGACATGCACCATCACGTCTTCTGCTGAATGCATATTAACTAGAACTGTGTGTCAAATATGATAAATTCATAATCTATCTCTTACTATTTTATTTGCAGTTACGAACACCCTCCCTCACAAATGTAAGAGGAGATCACATAACAAGCAAAATAGACGGAGGACAGATGGACATGGTTAAAGCAAATCCGTCTATTTTCTCAAGTAACAGATGAGGCGCACCATTGGGAGCACTGAGGTGTTATTGCATTTGCTAAAAGTGATCAAATTTTTTCCTATCTTCATTTTAACTTACCATATCTCAATGCTAAGAATCAGGAAAAAAAACTACAGTAATAATAGCATTTTTATTGAGGCATTTATAATAATTTGAACATTACAGCATGAAGGTGGCTTTTGATATATTCGGCAAGGTGCCAATTGGGTACCCCAAAATTACACTTTTTTCAAATAGGCTTTCTTGTTTGTGTTGTTTTCATGTGTTTTTATCACGTTCCCATATTGTGTCCAGACTTGAGTGTATCGATTCCTGAGGCTTTGCCTTCCTTACTACTTTCATTGTACGCAAACACCCACAAAGTAGTTTTCGTACTATCAAATTTTGATCATTAGTAAAACATGGCGAAGCAAAAGGTTTGTCTGAGTTAATTTTGTTTCAGCATGAATACAATTCTTAATATGGCGTAATAAAGTTACACTAATGTGGCATTGAATTTGATCATGTTTTGCACTTGTTATACTTTAGAAAGTATACACATGTAATTGTTCTAATCAATCGTAAAAAAGGATGAAATGCACTGGCATTAATCACAGACACTTGATTCGTTCAAACACAAACTCATTTAACAGGTTTTTTAGCAATGTCATGCCAGTCCTGTCTTATTTTTATGTTACCTTCAATGCCAATGTTATTTTTGCATCATTGAGACCATGTAATCAGTATTTTCTTATGCTGAGGTAATTGTCTGATTAATAAATATTTTAAGAATTAGCTTACAGGTTCGATCTTAAATGTGTGGTCCTTCTATTCTCCTAGTATGCAACGCCCCACCTGCTTAGAATAAAAACAAACGCAACAGATTGCTCATTTGAATGTAAACTGCCTATTTACGCCATATTAAACAACAGTTTTAATCCAGTGCAAAGATGCTGCCAGTAAAATATATTTAAGCCCCACTCAAGAACCTTGGCTGCTGACCGTTTTAAGGGAAGGGGTGATTCTGGTGCTGTTTATTTAGTGTTCTTGTTCTCTCATTGTTCATTGTTTGTTAAGTTTTTGTTTTAGGGTTTTTTATGACGTAGCTCCTATAAGTGTTCTTTCGAGATTTGATTTAATTTTTTGAGGAAAAAATCGCTGGTTGCCAATGTTTTGCCGAGATTTGTATGAGCGTTCCCTCTTGGTGTGAGCATCTGAGGTTTTTTATGAATATATTATTTCGAAAGGCTTTTTATATAAATTTTCCTCAAATATTGATTTTCTTTAATGTTGTAGAGATATCGTTGCTTCATTAAATGACTTCAGCAATCGTTGGTATAAACGAGAAAATATTGAATCTGATCCCTTGAAAGAATGGTAGATTAACATTTTTAAAATTAATGATACTCGTATTTCATTTACCCCTCGTAATACTCATCTTGTACCCCAACACCTACGTCTTCTTTTCGTTATCTTAAATGAGGTATCTAGGATTTTCGTATGAAGTACAGGTCCATTAATAAAGTTATTTCATTACACAATATTTCAAAAGTTCTTTCACATTTTTTACACATTAATAGTCTATGTTTTACCATACATGTAATTTAATTATCATGTCATTTTACTTTTTTAAATCATATCAACGTATAATCAGACAACATTTGTATATAAATATCAAATACATTCCAACGAAAAGACAACAACATACTTTCTTTCAATGGCACAACAACATACCTAACTGCATTCTAATGAAAACACAACAACAAATTTGTACGCCTACATCATAGAGTCAGTATTTCGTTATACCTCCCTTTGCTTTAATAAGATCTGCAATTCTCCTTGGCATTAAATTGTAAAACTCATTCAGGACGTTCATCAGTGCTATACCAAACTCGCATGGTCGCTTCCTTGTATCTTCATTTATACACAACATTTGGTTACCAATCTCTTTTTATTCATTATATTCCAAATGTTCTCTATGGGATTCATGACTGGTGTATTCCCTGGCCATTCCAGATTGGGAATTCCTTTACATTTGAGGAATGCTAAAGTACTTTTACAGTTGTGTCATAGCGCGAGATCATGCATAAAGATATATCCCTTCTGTGGGAACACAATGCATTCACATGAGTCTGTATTTCGTAATAACAATCGACGTCATAGTCGTGTTTGGCGCAAACAGAATCAGAAAAAGCATGCTAAATGTATTCAGGACGGTTAGTGTGCAAGTCTATGGAGCTATTAGAAGCAGAGGCCAGTCCCTTCTGAGAAAAGTGAATGGTAACATGGATAGTGCAAAGTATCAGAGTGTTATTATTCATGATATTGAAATGACAAGCGAATGCGATGTGTTCCCACAGGAGGAATATATCTATTTGAACAATCTCACGCCATGCTACAATTCTAATAATACTAGAACATTCCAGAAAGTAAAGGAATACCTGTTCTGGAATGGCAGGGAATTCGCCAGACATGTATCACATAGAGAACGTTTGGAATATAATGAAGAAAGAGATTGGTAACCAAATGCTGTGAATAAAAGAAGAGATGTGGAAGCTAGAATGTGAGGCATGGTATAGAGTAGCACCGGACGTCCCTGAAGAACTTTATAATTCAATGCCAAGGAGAATTGCAGATCTTATTAAAGCAAAAACAGGTGCAACAAAATACTGAACGAATGATGTAGGCGTACAAGTATGTTGTTGTGTTTTCATAGGAAAGTTTTTAATGTATGACGTTGTGTTTTTATTGGAATGAATTTGCTATTTTATATACAAATGTTGTCTGATTATACGTCAATATGATTTATAGAAGTAAATGGCATGACATGGTAAAACATAGACCATTAATGTATAAACAAAATGTGAGAAAACTTTTGAAATATTGTGTAGTGAAATAACATTTTTAATGGACCTGTATGTTTAGGTTCTTGCAGATAAAGCCACAAACAATGTTGTAGTTGTTTGATGATTGTATTATGTTGACACTCTTCAACGTGAGCATATTAACACTAATACCTATAAACTGCAGGCTCTTTGAGTGAGAGGGTTGTTTTCGATGGGCATGGTTGTCAAACAGTCATGCATTTTGGTGTCAAAGTTAAAGAAAACCAAGACAATGTTCCTACGTAATACTGGTTACCTAAACTCCATAAAAAATCTATAAAGCAAGGTTTATTGCTAATTCTAGTTCTTGTACGACAACAGAACTTTCTAAATTTTTAACCTCATGTCTTTATTACTGCTGTCAAATGTCAAAAAAACATGCTATTAAGTACTGCGAAAAGATATATGAAAGATCTGGTAAGAATTTAATGTGGTCTATTAAAATTTAGGTGAAGTATTAGATAAACTTAAAGCGAGAGATTTCAACGTGACCAGTTTGTATATATATATTTATTCACCGATGCGATATTTATTTGGATTCTTCAAGTATTGAAGAAAGGTAGGATTTATAGAGAGTGTACTTGTGTTCTGTAATTGTATTACAGCAAATACGGTATAAAAGAACTCACTTGTTCGTCACGAGAAATTCGTGGAATTTCCTTAGTTTAGCTCATGTTAGGTCAAGAAACTCGTGATTTAGGTGCAATGGTTGTTCAGCAAGGGTATAAATCATCATTTATGATTTTGTATGGTCATTAGAGGCTAGACAGACCAAATGGGAAATTCTGTTGGGTTTATGTGCAATTATGAGTAACGGCGAGGAAGTTATTGAGCAGAAGCCAGCAGAGAAAGAAAATCGGAGGGAGCAGCGGCAGGATGATAAGTATCTTATACTATTTTATGCTTCAGAAGCAATTTAATCGGACTTGTGTTATTCGCATATTAGAGCTGGTGCTAGGTGTGCAATCTACGCACATGTCATCTGTGTCTCTGAGAATGATAGTATTGGAGGGTTGCTGGTTCGAATTCATCTGGGTGCAAGAATATAACTTTTCAATTTTGGAGGGGCTTGTGTCACTGTCGCCATATTGTTTCTAATGCGGGGTACAAAACTCGGATCCCCTTGCTTTTTATCGTCATGATTGAATCAATATATTAAGGGTAGTCTCAATGGCGTAGTTGGTAGCGTCGATGTCTGGGGTAGTGCTAGGCGATGTTGTCCGATTCAATGGGTTTGAATCTCACTAGGGGCGAAATATTTACAACATCTATCGGCTCAGTTGATTTACTATATACTGGTCGGATAGTAGTCTGCAAAAATTGTAATATCTAAGTAAACTAAAAGCTTTGAAGCGTGACTCTATTTACAATATTGGTATGTTGTTCTAAAAAATCAGACATTTACTTACATTTTATGATCAGGCATTTATTTACATTCACGATGAAAGCTTTGACATACATATTTGTTGCAGCCGGATTGGCTCATCTTACGCATTCTGCATCAATCATATGAAATAGAAAGACCCAAAAGTCACTGGTCAGAGGTCGTGGTACATCTATAGTCAACGCTACAGTGGCTATTGCTATTTGGGAATATCCATCAATTTTATTTATATATTTCAGGTAGGCGATAGAAATATGGATTTTATAGTGGATTTAAAGATAGATGGGAATCGTTGTAAACAAACACTGTCGAGTTTACCTTGATTTTGGGCGAGCCGGTAGCCTCAGTTTACAGTTATATTGCACCTATCAAAATCACAATTTACTGCATGTGCACGTGGCAGTGAATAGTCATGCTTTACTTGTTTATAAGAAAAATAGAATTGCCTCTACTATCCATCTTTGAAACTACTATATATGCACTTTAGATGAGTTGTGTTCATGTTTATATGGTCTCTGCAAGGAAACTTGATCATCGTGTTGGCAAAGTTATATTTAAAAGGAAACATTGCTTGGCATTGGCTTATGTCTAGATGTTATTTAATTGCTATAGAAACAACAAGAAGATGTTCGTAGCATGGTGGATGAATCCGTTTAATATTGACATGAAGGGGGTGGCGACTTGAACCCCCTCATCATACTTTTTTGCTTCCTTAATATTTCATTTTTATGCTTAGAAAGCTATTGTTTTTCTATAATATGTTCATTTGGGGTTTTATTTTAAATAAAACATTTTCTCTTTCAATGAGGAACATCTGGGGTTTTCTTTTATTGAGACTCTCTTGTGTCTGACTGATGGTAACATTACCTGTGAAAGTTATGTGGTCTCAATATATTATTAGATTTCACTGCAACTGCACTGAAGAGAAATATTTCTCTGATTTTTTAGATTGTACGGTGGTTTACTTGGCTTTGAGAACATACAGGTTTAGTTTCGAAATCCCTGTCATACTGTTGTCAGATACAGTGAACTGTGTACGTGTTTCTAGAGAGTATTAAGGCTTACATATGATTCAAACATGCTTAAAGTGGAGTATTGAAATCGTTTGTTATCATATAGTATTACATGTAACTAGGATAACTGGGATGTGTAAAAGATTCTTTTTTCTTTTTTTTCAAGTAAAGATCACTTAAATTGAAACAAAGCTTTTGCGTCACTACTGTTGATTGATTTTCAGTGACACTAAAAATCATCTGGTCAAACACGTAAAACTTATATTGCAATATACGATACAGAAATACCAGATGTGATATATGGTCGGACTGGTGGCATGCAAACGCAGAAAAGCTTAAAGATCACAAGTGTTTAAAAAAAAGCATAACTTGTTTCTATTTATATGCATTTTTGAGAGATCTGTGTGGCAGAGATAGGTTTTTAACTTCATATATGAGACATTATGTGTTTAGGTAAACAATTCAAGAGGTTTTGACTTTCAATGTGTGGCAGTTGTATGAACAAATGGCCGGCCCCCCTATTTTTCTATTTGTAGTTGAAGGGGCGTTCAAAAATGTTTCAAATTGAAAAACGATTCTGGTCTTTAGTTTTAATAGTTGATGAAGATAAGCTCAAAATTATAAATTCTATCTAGACGTAACATTTATGTTTAAAGCTATGAATATGTTTGTATTTTGTCATCAAGTATTCAGAAGTAAAGTGTTCGATTCTGAGAATATGTTTGTATATATAAGTGGGTGTTTGGTAATATTTAAGTTTATACATGGATTTGCTAAAGTCAGTGTATATATATGGGCCAGGATATGACAAAAGGTACCTTATGGTTGTGTTATTAGGTTGTCCTTGCAAAGTACCATCTCTTAGAATCATTTCCTGAAAATTTGAAGCAGTTACTTTCAATATTGACGAATATATGGTGGTTTGAAGCAACATATGTAATTTGGTTTGGAATGTGACGTCAAGACGAACGTTAAACCTAATATGACGTCAAAGTGTTGGTTTCCAGGTGCTTGTTGGTTATTTTTGACATAGTATAAACATCTAACAAATATAATGTAATTCGCATGCGTTATCTATATTAAAGTGTAAATTGAAATGAAAGTGTATGCGTTTATGTTTTCTAAGTCGTAATATAGACAATTGAAGTGATCCACTCTTCATTATGAGCCATTGCAGGTGTAATGGCCTAATTGTTGCCATGACAACAGGCAGCTTACAACACTTTAAATATAATCAGATACATTTGCTACTTTCATGACATCAAGTTAGAGAAACATGTTAGTGGTAATATAAAAGCATGTGAAAGTTTGTCATTTTAGGCATTTTTCAAATGTCTCTTATATAATAATTGCTTGAATGCCTTAAGGATCCTTTTCTCAGATCCGCGCTCATATGAGTATGTATATGTGGGTATATATATATGGAATATAGATGTATATACGCATGATTGTTTTTCTGTATGTTACAAAAATACAGCTGGTGTCATAGATAGATGAATAAAAATGATAAAATGATGTTAGTATTTGCTGTAGCTTTCTGATTCAGAGACTTGGTCTCCATTTGAGAGAAGAAGCTACGGTTCTGTGCATCACAGAAAAAGAGCTCTCTTTAGAGACAGATATGTAGAAGTAAAAAAAGTTATTACATGTATGGCTATACCTAGAGTAACTAATTTCTGATTCAGAGACGTAGTCTCTGTTTGAGAGGAGAAGTTACAGTTTATATGAGTTTTCTGTGCTTCACAGATTTAGAGATCTGCTTCAGAGACAGATATGCTATGGATAATAGGATCGTCATAATTTGTATGGTTTGGCAGGCAGAAAATTTTCTGATTAAGAGACTTAATCTTTGTTTAAGAGGAGAAGCTACGATTCAGATAGGGGTTTTTGTCTTGCAAATAAATAAAGCTGTGCTTCAGAGACAGATGTATTATAAAAAGGCAGTCAGAATGTCATTTCATGCACGGTTATACAGGCAGTAAGGGTCTGATTTAGAGGCTAAGTTTATGTTTGAGATAAGAAACTGTGGTAAGAGGTAATTTTCTGTACTTCATAGATTAGCTCTTCCTTAGAGACATATATTTTAAAGAGATATAAGAACATAATATTATATATGAATTTGCAGTTGGTAATTTTCTTATTTAGAGACTAAGTCTTTCATTAAATCGTAACGATTTGGGAATCTTTGCTTTAGAGATGAAGATTGGTGATATTATGTTCTGTGGAGATATCGTTTTAGAATGACTAGACTTAATGGCGTTTTAAAATTGCTACTTTCATGCAAGTTGATTTTAATAAGAAAATGGTCAGCTTATAACGCTGTTTTTAAGATAATACTTGTCGACGCCTGGATATGTATATCATAAGTTTTTTGTCACTACGTTTTTCACTATAATTAACATATTTAATTAAGTCTCTATTGGAGAATGGAAAGATATGCAAGTCAGATAAATCCTGTAATAGCTGTTGAAAAGTTAAATGGTTACACAAACTTGTTCTGATCCTAAAAGCATGTTACATGTGACAAGTTACACGAATAACAAGATATAAATTATAAGTTAAATATATAACTTTAAAAAGTTTTCTAATTGTGTCCAAAAATTGGTTACGAACCGGTTTAAAAACCCAATAATCCTGTAACAATTATCATATTGATCTTAATTAATGAATTCTCATTATTCAGTTTCAGGAGTTAAGATGGCAGTTTATAGTTACTGTATTGCTTGGGCTTATGAAAGAGACAGTTTATATGAACCATGTAAACAACTTTGGTGGAGCAGACAATGCAAAGAAAGGGGAACAAGCATGCACTTTTCAAAAGGTTTGAGTGCAGTTCATGTAAACATTTCAATCAAGCATACAAGTACAAGAGAGTTGTCAGAATTGGTTAGATAAAAGACGGTAACTATATATACTTTATTGCGCAAGCTGATTTTCATTTTGGTGAACTTGTAATTAGCATTAGGAATTATAGATGATTTGAAGCTTAACAAATAAACTTGACAATAAAGTAAAACTGAACAATTTAAACTGGGTATTCAGTAGTTATAACAAACACAGAAAGAATATATATGTCCAGTCAAATATCTAAGTTTGTATAAGTATCATTTCTAAAATCAAGATTTTCAAGGAAAGTTGATCACATGTCGAACGCTAGATCAAGATAGAGTTTTGCTTCAGAGGTTCTAGTCCATTAAAACTTTAAGCTTTCACTCTCACCTTTTAGGTACATAAGCATTTAACACATATTTGTGGTTTTGTACATGACTAGCTAGCAAACAAGCACAGAATGAGCAGGGTTTAGAAAAATGATAATTATACCAAAATCAAAGTCCAAATCAAATTTCCTTTAGTTGTATTTAGCCATTTAATATGCATATGAATAGCTACTTTAATTTCCCGTTCTTTTTAAGTCAAATAAAGAGAAAGTGCTCAGGTCTGTGTTTGCCATCACACACGTATATGTTGTTACGTTTTGATAGCTTATGCTTTAAGATATAGTAAAAAGTATAGACGGTTACGATGTACATGAAAAACGCTAAATACTGATGTTGAGGCATATAGGCATGTACATCATAACAGTTGGTAATTCTAGGTAGTGTATCTGGTTTCCAAAAATTAAGAAGTCTAGGTAATGAATAATTTATGTTTCGTCTGAATGAAATGAAAGAGAACATAAATATATTTATCAACCGATGCGATATTTATTTGGATTCTTCAAGTATTGAAGAAAGGTAGGATTTATAGAGAGTGTACTTGTGTTCTGTAATTGTATTACAGCAAATACGGTATGAAAGAACTCACTTGTTCGTCAGGAGAAATTTATGTTTCGTCTGAATGAAATGAAAGAGAACATAAATATGATTTTTCTACCCTTTACACTACTTTATTTCATTATTCAATTAAAGATAAACATATTGATC
The DNA here is from genome assembly GCA_964019695.1 of Loripinus fragilis. Classification (NCBI taxonomy): domain Eukaryota; kingdom Metazoa; phylum Mollusca; class Bivalvia; order Lucinida; family Lucinidae; genus Loripinus; species Loripinus fragilis. Next base: position 83,615,066 of record OZ026516.1, read on the forward strand.
TTATTAAAAGAGGCCTCAGGGCCTGATGTATTCACTAAGTAAACCTTATTTTCTCTTTTTGAAACAACATTACTTCTACTTAAATGATCTACAATTGTGCAATTATGTGTATTCTGTTTGGGGGTGGGGTGTGGTGGGCATTGAAGTGTTAATCTAAAAAGCATGACTAAAATGAAAATATTACCTGAAACACCGCAAGAAGCTTCAGACGCTTAGCTCGTTTTATAGGTAACACCTATTGATTTCATATAACACATTTTTGTTCTGAATAAACAATACAATTATCAAGAAAATATCAAGTATGCGGTGTCACGCGTCATAAAATGAAAGCAACACGATATTACCCATCTTTTGAAATCCACTAATGATCTCTTAATGGGATTCGCCTTTAGATGTTTCAAGTTAAGTTATGTAAATTTACATTAGTCTTAATTGGTTCGAAGAGCGCTAATGACATCTGCTATTTACTAAATTTGCATTGGCGTGATAATAGCTGGGTGCCTAAATAAACATGTAAATGCAGTTGAGGTTCAATCAGTCAAGAGTCAATGAACGGCCTCGCTATATTGATACAAATCTATATATATTTTTCAAAGACAAACATGAGTATTTATATTTTGTAATGATAAACTAAAATTCACATTATTATGGAATCATTTACAAGTAAATGATTAAGCTTTCTTCTTCATATAAGTTATGTAATTACACTATCCTCAGCATTTTCCTTAATTCCAAGTGTGTACATACAGGGCCTAGGCATGTGTAAGGATGATGTAATTTACGCAATGTATTGTTTCTCGAAAGCGTGGCGATTTTTACCAAAATCATTTACTTATAATTTTGATAGTTGTTTTTATTTATATACATCAGATAGCCCTTCTTAATGAGAGATTATAAACTATTGGTACACAAAAGAGGCATATTTTTATCTTTTAAGTGAGGAACATCTTCATACAAAATTCAAACCAGTGAGATATTCCTGTACCATAAGCCGGACCATTTATTTTTCATGTTAGTTTATTTCTTCAATATTTTGTACTTAACGGAAGCAGATACATGTACGTGCTCTATCGTATAAAAGGTCATTAAATATTCAGTTAATTAATTGGTTTCTCCAAGTCTGTCAGATGAGACTTATAAGCTGTGGCCCCGTCTTCTGAGACGCTTTAAAACCAGAAACACTGTCAAGTTGAGCCTTCGGCGAATAATGGTTATAGCCAATGAAAACGAACACAAACAAAAAATATATGTTGACCTTCTAGACTATTATAAAGAGGATCTTACATGAGTGCTCATGTTTTATTGAATTTATTAAACGAGTTGGGGAAAAGAGATAAAATGCGAGGCTTGCCGAGCATTTTATCTCTTTTGCGCAACGAGTTTATTAAATTCAATAATGCAAGAACACGAATGTTAGATTCTATTTATCATAATTATGACAAATACTTTGAAATCTCATTTCTGGCGTAAACACGTTATAACTTTGTTATTATGTACGCAACGTTGTTATGGGCGTCATAACGTTTCCCGAAAATCAATAAACCACTAGTGGTTTACAGATTTTATTGCGTGGCGTTATTTCACTCCTAGACGCGCGACGTCATATGATAAACCTAAATATCTAGCGACGACATGCCTTGACGTCACAGCGGTGCAATATTCGACATATTTTCTTTGTCTTACGAGAATTCCTTTACATGGAAATGCTTTGCCACTTTCTCTGTAAACATGATAAAGGTCAATGAAATAATAATCAAACAAAATATAGAATAAACAATTAGGGGATAACAGTATTCAACATTTTCATTAAGAGAGGAAACTTAGCAAGTGAGTAAGTTAGTAGACATTTTTTTAAGTATCATTCATCAATATTTACAGAGTATTTATACCATAAGACTTTATATTGATGTCCAGCCGATTTCGACGGAGGAGATTACAATATCTCCATATTAGAGTGCATAATTGGGAATTATGTTTCTTGTCCCCAAACCAGAACCATATGCTGTGGGTACTCAAAAGAACCATTTCATTAAGACGGCTTCTGACAGCACTAAAAATATATGTTTTAGTTTAACTGTGACACGCCAATATTTTGACGTTATCCAATTAGATGTCGCCCTACAAATGCAAGTGCAATAGAATAGCATGTCCTCACACATGTCTTGAGGGGGTAACAAAAGATAAAATATTGCCTCTGATAGCACATAAAAACATGTGGTTTCCCAGTATCTCGTGTGTCTTTTGTCTGAACGTTAGTTGAAAGTTGGATTATTATATTTGCAAAAGGTCACTAGCGACAAAGAGGACTGTTTCCCTAAATGAGCCATTTATTTTGTTTTCGTTGAAATAATACATGTAGACAGTGTACAAATCAACCAATTGTGTTAATAACAGCCGTGCATGCATTTTAAACGAAATGGTTTTAAGGTTTTCCTTGTTAATGTCCCTGCTTCGTTTAAAATGAAAATTCATTTGGTAATCTACTGTGCGTGTTACATTGGAAAACTACCCATAAACCAAATTAAATAGTTATGCTTCAACACATGACTGCATCGTTTATGCATATTTGTAAGCTGGTACATATACCTAAACACTGCACGTTTTGCGAAGCGGTTAACGGTTGTTAGTGGTCAGTTGCCATCTTTCGCTTGTTCAGTCCTGTTCCCCTAGACCCAATATGTCCTCACAAGGCATGTTTATATGCATATTAAATGCGATGTAATGGAAGGAGACCTTCCCAAATGTGCCTTGGTCCACATCAGAATCAAGGGTAAGGTTGGCGCCGGAAAACTGGTTTAAGCCCTCCAGTAAAACATTTTACTGACCGTTCCAAGGCGGTACTTCTTTTGTGGATCTTTTATGTTTTTGATCTGTCTTGTGTTTGTTAGGTCTTTGTGCGCGTCTGTTTATATTGTGCTTTGTGGTCACCTGCTGGGAATGGGCTGACCTCTTGGCTCTCGTTTGTGGTGTCTAACTGTGAATTTGTCACTTTCCCATTGGTATCCTGGGTCAGGTGTGGTACTTGATTGTATCGATTCCTGATCTTTGCACCCTTACTTACTTCAACTTTTGAAAGCGAAAGATACCTTTAGCGCTACATGGACAGTAAGAAACAAAATGAGGAACCATAACGTTAAAGTTTTCTTGCACATCAGGTATAGATTTCCGCTGTTTTATCCATTCATTTTTTTCTCATATACATGTACCAATGCATATCAGATGGAGTGGTCCCTATGTTAGCTTGCTGTTGGCAAACTCTACCCAAAATCGCTACCCATGTGAGACAAGCGTAACTTATACAACACAGGTTACACAAGGCTGGCTGCTAATACAAAATAACCTACATGAGACATTTTAATCGCATGCCTGTATTCTTTTAGTTAACGAAAGTTGAATTGTTGATCATGTCGACACGTTAAGGAAAAAAATCAATGATTAAAGTAGGCCTAGCCTTCACGTGATAAAAGTAAAACTGCACACTTTTACTTAAACATTTATTCAATGCTTTGAACATGTTGAATGCGTTGTGGTTGGCATATTTTGAAGTGTTGGGCAATGTGTGACTGAATGTTCCAGCCTGGGGAGTCTTGTCGATGTAAAAAAAAAAAGAAACCAACTTTCCTCAACAAACTTACTTACTGTTGCTGATTAGGCAGTTCTTGTAAATTTATTTCAATGCAAAAACCATTTGTTGAAAAAAATGTTGACATTTGTACAACGCGCGCCATTTACTGTAAACAACTTAGTAACGTCACTAACAAATGTTTTACTGATGGTCGCTCAAAGTAATTTTGGTATGTGAGAAAAATAATCGATCATTACTGTTCTGTGGTTTCAGAAAAATCCCAATACTTGGAAGGTGGGTCCACCGTTCAGTAAGAAACTCTGCAAGCCTCGCTACCCACTGGAATGGTGGGCCCTCAGATTGGAATTTTCCTGTCCCAACTGAACACCAATGATCAATTCCATTTGTCTCACAAATGCCCAAAAGGATAAAAACGAACAGACGTATGTCGATAGATACGGTGGTACCTTTAGGACATTCGTTATTTTCATTTTAGAAAATATATTCCGTGGGCACGATTAAAGAAGCTGTTCAAATGGAATAATACTATGTGCATACGAAATAGCACTCCATGCTAACGATTTATCAAACCGTTTGCATGATTTACTAATCTGTGCACACAATTTGATATTCCGAACAAACGATTTAATAAAGCGTGCATACGAAATCTTTATCCCTGCAAATGATATAATAATCCGATGGCATGATTATTAATCTGTGTGTACTATATACCAGTTCGTTTGCACGAGATGACAATCCAAGAGAACGATTTATTTATTCGTGTGCACGATATAATAATCCGTGCGCACGATATAATAATCCATGCGCACGATATAATAATCCGTTATCACGAAATAATAATCCGTTTGCACGATATAATAGTCCGTGCGCACGAAATAACAAACTGAGCGCTCGATTTAATAATTCGTGCAAACGGAATAAGAATCCATGCGCTCGATATAATAAACCGTTTGCACGAGATAATAATCCGTTTTCACGATATAATTATTTGAGCGCACAATTGAACAATCTACGTGAATTGATTGATTTATTCGTCTGATTCAATAACCAAAGAGCCAAACGGTCATGTATCGCTCACCTGAGTTTATGTCTTTTTGTATAAATTTGTATCTATGGAAACTGGCAAAGCCCTCTGTTGACATACACGTATTCAAGTTCGACAGATCATATTTGTTTTACTATTTTTGTAGGTCACCAAAAACAATTTCTGCCCGAACGACTTTGAACTCTAATCAACAATTTGATTGGTTTGAGCTTTATGACGAACCGCAGGAGTCCAGTCGGATAAAGTAGAGAAGAAGACAAAGATCAGCAGGGTGCCCACCCGTCAGGGAAAGGTCAGGGTAATTTGGTTTTTCTTCAAGGTCAGGGAAAAGTCAGGGAATTCTGTAAAATGGTCAGGGAAATTAGAAAATCTTCGAAGGTCAGGGAAAAGTCAGGGAATTTTAAAATCATGCTTGGTTAACCCTCAAAAATTAAACTAACAAATATGAGATGTTGACATTAATAGTGTTAGGGTGAATATAAAATGCAATCCAGTTCTAATATTTATAATTCGAATCTCGCTAGAGGCAAAATATTTACAGCATCAATCGGCATCTATCGGCTCAGTTGATTCACTATATTACTCCGTATTTATCTACTGTCTGAATCTGCATCAGTTTCTGATCCTGTACAGCTCGAAAGCAATGATGTTTGTTAAATTATATTTCCGCACTTCTGATATTTATCTAATTTCACTTGTTACCTTGGATCCATCAGGCTTTCACTTGCGAACGAAATAGATGCCATCCATTGAAAAAGAACCAATATACGACGTGTACTGCATCAGTCGCCGTCAATATCAGCGCTTCCTGAACATCCTTTATTGGGGATGTCTCAGTGGCGCAGTTTGTAGCGTCGGTGTCCGGTGTAGTGCTAGGCGGTGTTGCCGAGGTCGTGGGTTCGAATCTCGCTAGAGGCAAAATATTTACAGCATCTATCGGCTCAGTTGATTCACTATATACCTCCGTATATATATATATATATATCTTTTGGCTAGGAACTGTTATTATAATCTAAAACCTAATTTTTGGTCACATTGTTTTAACTCACCTGAGTTAAAGGCTCAAGTTAGATATGATAATGAGTATATTAATGGTCTGTTGTCGTTGTCTGCTTCCATTTTCAAAGGAGTATATATATATATATATATATATATATATATATATATATATATATATATATATATATATATATATATATATATATATATATATATATATATATATATATATATATATATATATATCAGTTCTGATCAAATTTAATGTAAAGCGCATACGGTAGCTAGGGGAAAGGCTGCCATGGGTAACATAAAGCTCCCATAACCTTATAATGGGAAAAACTTTAAAAATATTCTTTGAAGTGTCTGGAGCCATAAGCCCCACACCTTGTTGATTTAATTTGTAGCAATATCTAGTGGTCTCCTGCAAATCAAACTCCAGTTGTCCAAACTGGCCACACCCTGGGGGCCATTATCTTATGTTGACTATAAATAAAAAATACCTCTAAAACCATGAGGCCTACAGCTTATATATTAAGCACATTTAGCAATGTTTAGTGATCCCCTACATATATCTTGCCAACCATGTCCTTGGGGTCCAAATTGGCCATGTCCTGGGGGTTGTTTGCTCCCATTTATACCTGGCGAAATTCCTCAAACAGCTCAAGTAAGCTGTACAACATATTAACAAAATATCTTAGACAACACAAAGTTATGTAATGTTCTTTTCTTACACGCTTGCTTCCTTTTGTGTGTCTTTTTGATTTAAACACATATTTCTGATGTAAAACTCATACATTTTAAGGATTTAGTTTGATTTATGTCAGTATTTATAAAATGCGGGCGTATCAGACGGCTGGAAGGGGAGGAGGCGTGCGCGAAAGGGCGGTAAAATGGTCAGGGAAAATGAATTTTGGTCAGGGAAAAGTCAGTGAAAAGTCAGGGAATTTCATTTCAGACTAAGAGTGGGCACCCTGATCAGGAGTTGATGCACGATGCTGCACGGCATTGCCCAGTTTAATGTTTAGGCTTTGAATATCGCGGATCGGCCACTGTCAATTTCGACTGCAAGGAGCTCTTTCGATAAGATTGTGTCTTTTAGGAGTGTTCGGTTTTTCTTTAGTTTCTGTTCCGCACTGAATTTTGAGTTTTAAGTGCATTATCCACTTCATTTTTTTTTCAAGTTTCCTTAGCCGGAATAAGCAACGCCACCTGGTCACACACAATACAAATACGTTCAAGGTAATATCAAAATAGGTGGCAGCTGAGTTGTAATCCCTTTTGGTGTAATAATACACTTTATTTCCTACTAAACAACCTTAGTCCAACATTTCTACCTGTTATTGTTGTAGTTATTGTTCTCCGGACAGATACAATCGAAAAGAACATATTTTTCAAGCCGTTGAAGGGTAACACCAATATCGGTGGCCATTAAGCTACCACCAAATTGGTGTAAGGTTACATTTAATTTTTGCAGTGTATGTTATAATTTGTCCGAAATATTTTCTTTTCTTTCTCTTAATGTGGATTTTGTCATAGCAAACAGTGCAGACCCGGATGAAATGACACATCATGTGGCATTTCACCTGGGTCTTCCCTGTTCGATGAAGTACCCAATTAGGGGTTTCTGGTATACAAAGGGTATACAAAGGCTTATCATCTCTTATATTTGGGTACAAAAGTTGCCATGTTTTACAACGGATCAAATTCGTTATAGCTTTTATTGTGTTTCTGTCAAATGATGAGCGGTTTTAGAGAAGACGCCAACAGTTTCCTAACACGTACCTGCCAAAGGTCACGTCCCCTGGCTACCATGTTTTTGAGCGACCAAGTTTGTTTATCTGTTTTGTAGTGGGTCAACGATGAAATATCACTGCCAAATTTTATTCAATTCTGACGATTGGTTCCAGGGGGTATGTTAAAAGTTTCCATTAAATGTTTAAAAGGGAAACTAGCCACGCCTCGTGTCATATTTTGACGGATTAAGTTTACTTTTGTAGAGGGAACATTCCTGTGAAAATTAGCCCAGTGGTATACTATTGACGACACACTCGATGAACAACAGACATTGACTGATCCCAGTAGCTCACTTTGAGCACTATGCTCAGATGAGCTATAACAGATTTAAAATCCAACTTGCAGAACTTTTGTTTTATTCGTGCACATAGAATAATAAGCCTTATTCACAGATTAGTATTTCGAGCTCATAGATTATTAAATCGAGCTCTTAGGTTTCTATTTCGTTTTAATGAATTATTAATTCGTGCGCACGAATTATTATTCCGTTAGCTCAGAATCTTATTCCGTTTGCACGAACTATTATTCCGTTTGTACGATTTATTATTCCGTTTGCACGGGTTATTATTCCGTTTGCACGAATTATTATTCCGTTTGCACGGAGTATTATTCCATTAACACGAATTACGATTCCGTTTGCATGGATTATTATTCCGTTTGCACGAATTATTATGTCGTTTGCATGGAATATTATTCCGTTTGCACGAATTATTATTCAATTTGCACGGATTATTAGTTCGTCTGCACAGGTTATTTAATTGTGCACACGGAATATCTATTTCTAAAAGAATGTCCTAAACTACCACCGTAGATAGACGATTGACGTCATCGCTAAGTTTAATTAACGTTATCATATTATGTCACATCTCGACACATTCAGAAACTTCTGGAAAGCATTTTTAACATACAAAAGTACGGTATCTAATGGTGCGGAAGAAAAAGAATCCATTATTTGGATGAGGATGGGATAGAAAAATCCGTCCTTCGCGATCACCGTTTGTAATCACTCGGCAAGCCTTGTGATGCCAAACGATGATCCTTGGGACGGAATTCCCCAGTGAAAAGGGATATAATTTGTATGAAATGTCATCCTATTCGTCATTCAACCAATCAAGGTATGTAATTCATTGTTCTGGCTACGCACAGGATGTTGCCTTTTCAGATTTCCGCCATGAATATACTCAACCAAGCAGCATCTACTAAATTACTGTTTTAAAACAGCGCATATAGGTTCTTTTTGTTCCATTAGATCTCTTTTCTGGATTTTCTTCTGACGAACAAAACACTTGTCGTTATAAAGAATGGGGACAGCTTGGAGCATACACCCGAAAGATAATACAACCCATGCTAGGATTTCGGCTTCATTTCTTTTAAATCAAATTTGGATAATGTTTTGCCTGTCTGTCTGTATGACCGTCTGCCCATAGAGTGGTTCCCGGAAAAAAGTGACTATATTAGCAAACTGCATACGCTACTACAGTAGCAATTAACAAATGCCGACCTTGCACTTAATCATACACAGTGAAAGCTAAAAACAGTTGACCAGAAAAGCAACATTTGATGGACTCTTGATTATGGGCGTTGCAATTTCGAAGAGCTCTAACCGTATCTGATATATAATAAACTTTGTAGGGTTTCTCTTTTCTCTATACTTACGGAAATACTCTAGATCTTTCATGCTGTTTCATGTGCAATTTCACTAATTCAAGAAAGCGTCCTTTCTGTGGGACATAGGCAAACAGTGTAAACCCAGATCAAACGCCGATTAGGATCCCCACTGTTTGATTACTATTCTTTTAAAATTGAACAAACATGAAAAATACCACCGAACAACCTTTAAAATGGAAATGGGCTGGTCCTATTGACGTGGGATATTTTATCCGCATAAATGGGTAAAACATGCATGAGCTGCTATCTACTATAACTTGAGGCCTAAATGTTGGTCTGTCTTTATCACACCGGATAGGCGGCAATCATGGCGAAAACGTTAATATTGTCGAAGAACGTAGATTTAAACTCGTTAGAAACAGTTTTCGATTGCCATTTGTCGACCGACTGGCGACAAATGGCAATAAAAAACACTGTTTCTAGCAAGTTTTGATCCGCGTTCGTCGATTGGTAAGAAAATGTTCGATTGCCGCCTATCCGGTGTGTTTATGTACATTTTTGAGCAGTGAAGTCTCTGGCGAGACTATGTTGATGGGCTACGCTGTCTCCTATATTTTTTTCTCAAATGATATCTGTAAAGGACGAAAGAAGGAAAGTTGGTTTTAATACGACGATTATTCCTTTTTGAGAAACTGGGGTACAAGATTGCAGGAAACATTAGAAAATGCCATCATTTGACCTTGGTTCCATACTCTGTGAGCAAAGAAACCAATTTACGCTTATATGTCAATGAAACCCTTCAAGTTAAGATATTTATCTGCTCACACAGATTAGTCTGTTTTTGACATAAAGCTGCGTATATATAAAGATGATTTGAAAACAGGACCAGTTCTAAACGAACGTTGTAACAAGAAATATATTTTAAAAAGATAATCGAAGAAGTGAAAGAAAACATGTTTGATATGAGTTAATGTTTTTCGCCTTGTGTATACTCGTTTTTTCATCGACAACTATCCGACTACTTTATTTTATCACAAAAATGCCAACGTTTGGGTTGAATGTGTATAAAGTGGAGGGGTCATGCTGTGGGTTCAATCGAAAACGGGGCCTCGCTGGCACTGATTCATAATTTATCATAAAGTTTGCCATGTTTTGATGGAGCCGAAAGTTTACACCACAACCTGTCGGTCATTATTCACTTTTGCACTCGTATGACGAGAAAAATTGACAAAGACTGAGCATTACGTAAACTATGTCATAAAATGTCCTGTATAGTCCACCATACTTTGGTGCGGTGATGCACAAACGCTGCATTGGAACGTCGGAAGTGTCGAGATTGATATGCAGAACATGGTTCATGGGTGACGGATGTTTCAATCATATTGTAGACAAAAACATTTCATCACCATCACCAACATATTTCTGTTATCTTTAAGGCCATATGGGCCTCCATAGGCGCACTGATTTGCATGAAAAATGCTACTTAATTACAAAATAAACACGATTTTGTTCAATAATGTCCATTACCAGCACCAGAAAGTGTCAATACATGTAATATTGTGGACAAAAACATGTCATCTCAATAAAGAGTCCTTGTGTTGTTTTATGACATATGGGCTTCCATAGGAACACTTTGGATTACCTGAAAACTCCTACTTAATAAAGCGAAACCCAAAAATGTTCAACAATGTCCCTCTAAACACCATAAAGTTGGCTTTAGGTCCCTGGAATACTCGGTTTTAAGCGTTGAGGTCAATTTTTTATCGTTTTTGTGAAAATGAAAAGTGATGATGCCTTTATACAGTCTATCAATTAAGCATGTTAATTTCAATTAATGAATATGAAGTTTAACAGGTTCTGTTTAATTTATTTTTCCATATTGAGTGTAAATTGTAGCCATGTGTGTATCATAAATGTAAGATATATGAGAAAATATCGAGTGGCGGTTTGGAAGTTTCGCTCAGTATAGTGGGTTTGGTCCCGTAAGCAGGCCAATACAAACTGATCTAATAACGTCCGATTGTGTCTTACTTATTCCATATAAATGGGCCTCGACGCGAGAAAACCTGTCTTCGGAGGTTTGCGAACAACAAAGGCGCAGACCAGCCTGCGCATCCGCGCAGACTGATCAGCGCCTTTGTTATTCGCTTATGAGAAAGCATTATATCTAGACTTGCGACGAACTAAGTTTCAATTTTCTAGTTAGTCTCTGTAACTTAGGAGACTGGTTTGAAACCCGCTTTGTCGGAAACCCCGAAGACAGGTTTTCTCGAGACGAGGCCCAAATTATTAATGGGATTGTATTTGAAATAGCAGTGATTTGTCTATTCAGTAAAATCGTGCTTATAAACAAGGGCCTAAATTAAATCACGAATGCATGTAATGATCTGTTATCAATTATTGGTAATTGATACACACCTTCGCTGTGCAGTGGGAGTATTAAGTGTTCCAATATAGAGATCCAGAGAGTTTACTGGTAATTTAAACGTCAAACTGACTTTTACTAATCAGGGTTGCAGACAAAAAAGTAACAGTCACTCCACTCACTTGCGTTTTTACGTGTAACTGTGCACATGCGATAGTATACGATTTTTGACTATTGAGGCATTGGACATGATGTGATGTCGACCTGCGAATACCAATATTGACCTCTGTCTCGGCCTATATTGGTCTCTTAGGTCGACATCACAGCATGTCCAATGCCTCAATGTCAACAATTTTTTTTGTTATATTTTCTTTAAACAACAATAACAGCATCGAAATCAATCATACACATGGGATATGTCATAGTCTGGAATTTCTTGTTTTACCTGATGACTAGTTGATTTCATTCAGTTAAGTAATGAATGTATACTTTGCAATTTAAACTGCAGATAAATTGGCAAACAAAACAGTTGCTTACTACTATATCAGCAGAAAAGTGTTGAATTGCCTGTGTAAAACGGCCACTCTAAAACAGATCAAAACTGTTTTTCAAGACCAATTATCGCTTAATGCAGGTCAAAAAAATTGCAGAATGCTCCTGGGGGAGCATTCTGCAATACTTTCGACCTGCATTAAGCTACCATTTGCCATAAAGATATTTGTTTTGTCTATTTCTGAGTGGCCGTTTTACATAGGTTTTGCTGTATATGATGAAACAGCTTTCTTGAAATTTTCCTGCTGCTGACACTCACTGACTGAACTTACAGCACATGCTGGTATAATACATGGTTTGAACATTTCTATGAAGATTAATTTTGGTAACTAATATCATATGATAAAAAACCTAGACCATCCGACATGTTATTTTATCAGCTTAAATTGACAGGATTCTGTTCCACACAGAAGATGCTTATTTATAGATTATATACATGTAATATTACAGGCCTTGCGTAACAGAAAAGTAATTTTCTTATTTCTCAACCAAGACATATGTTGTGAGTACTCAAAAGATCCGTCTCAATGAGACGGTTCTTTTGAGCACCCACAACATATGTTAAAACTGATGTTTAAGAAAATATTAAAAGTTTTCAGTCAAAAATGTGGTTATCTAAACATGTAAAACGAGAACCACTATAACATGGGCTGGTAGACTTTATACAAACCTTATCAACATCAGTGCGAATTATATCGTTATGTACAAGGTCTACACTGATATATTAGATAAATCCTCGTGTATACCCCATTGAAGTAAATAATTGTATAATTAGACTTTTCGCTTACTGTAAAGGCGGCACCTCATGAATGAGTAATTAGGACTGATCAACCTTTGACATAGGTAAAAGCTGAAAATGAGGCGTGGTTTATTCAGAAGTAACTGTATCATCTTGTACCATTACCCTCAGTATGGACGCAAAACACATTATTTAGTCCTTAAAACGCCAGCAAAATAACTGCATCGGAAAATATCTATTTAACATAAGCATTGAGGCAAACATTATGGGCCCAGATCAGACTGCTGTCTGATCTGGGCCCACACTATTTGTCTATGAGACTTCAAATATTTAAGTGGACGACAAAAAACAGACATTTTGTGTTATGTGCTTTAAGGGTTAATAAATGTGAGTTCAGTGTGTATACGGTTAGGATTTTTATGAAATGCACGCATTTTTGCGTGGCCTAAACAACTTATTATTTCTTCACCAAATTATAAATAAAACCTGTTTTCCATTCTTTAGATAAAATAGCCGAACCATGCCCAGATATGAATATTAAAAGTGCCGCCTTTACAGTAAGCGAAAAGTCTATTAAAGGGGACGGCAACCTGAGAATAACTATGTTTTATTATGAAAGATCGTAATAAACCATGATTTTTGATACCAGTTTCATCTAAACCGGTTGAAAAATGTGGAAGTTGCGGGCGTTTGAATATTTGCAAATTGACTGTTATGGAAGCGGCCATATTGTAGTCTTAGTGACGTCACTCAGCCTAATTAAATATGCATAATCAAAATTAAAGACAAACCAATTGATTATTTGCATTAATCTTTAATGAAACATTTTCCTTATGTATTAAGCTGCATATCTGCTGAAACACAGATGATGTGATAGTAGTGAAAACTAAAAATTAAGCAGTTGAAAAAATTCTGAAAACTAATTAAACATTCAAAATGGCGGCTAAATATTGGCCATATTGTTGTTGTTGTTGTCATATATATTCTGCCCGTCTCGGCACACTCCAATTGAAGTAGTTCTTAGGTCTAAAATGGTTACACTTCCACCACTCTATTTACAACTTATGAATGTCTCTATTTACAATTAAAATGTCTCTAAAATACTTATATAAAACCAAATCGCTATTGTGTAGATTGGACCGCCTTGATATTACTCTTTAACATTTCTGGTTCCTCTGGCGTCTCGGCACAAGAGACAACAGTTTGTATCTCTCACAGTGAAGTATGTGACACAGTCTTCTTCAGTGGAATTCTATACTTTGTAATTGTTCATTATCACTAGCTTTTATGTTGACAGTTAGTGCAGTATGATCTAAGACTAGCTGTAGGAAGCTTGTAGGACTGTTAGTAGGCGAATACACACCGGCACCCACCGAAACAATAGTATCTATAATAGGGTTTCTAAGACTAGCCCGAACAGGACAATGAAGTACAAAATGTTCTATGGTCTCATTCTCTTGATGACACAGAAGACACACAGGATCTACTCGATTTTGGTTAAACGTCGCTCTGTTTGTATGTAGGATATATGTCCCAGTTACAAGCTTGAGTTTTGTACTGATACGTGGAACTTCTCTGATGTTGCCCAGTGTCCTGGGGAGAGGGTGTCTTTTGCCACATGCAAATCCGCTGACGTTCAGGAATCTAAGACTTGAATATAGTACAGCGTTTTCTTTGACACTGCTTTCCCAATGACTGTTCACAATTCTCCTCCAATGGAATTTCGTTGGTGGTACTAAGCAGGTCATAGGGATCTGGAAGATTGTACTTGATGAAGATTTCTTTCACAGCAATGAAGCAACTGTGACTAGTAAACGACTTCACACTAAGTTGTCTGACTGCCATGCTAATCTCTAATATTGAATTCTTAAAATGCCCATAACTTGCCCATTTTTCAACCGATTTTGATGATACTTGTATCAAAATTCATGGTTCATAGAGTTCTTTCTGATACAACATACTTATTATTAGGGTTGCTGTTCCCTTTAATATAATACTTACCCTACCATATTATACAGACTATAGCTATTATTTTTCAGAAATGGTACTTTAAGGCTATATGGTTCAACAACTTGATCAGATCTATCTATCAAACAAACTTTCTGTATGTAACTCATCAAGCGCAGACATATACTAGGTGGGCGCATTTAGGCCAGCATAGTTATGTCCACGTATGATCAACAAATGCACCATCAATGGAGATGATGACTATTAAAGCTGCATAGTCTGTTACTTTTGATATTTTAATTTTAGAACTAATGTTTTATTTTTCAATTCAGGTATACATTTTACCAATTTCGGTAAATCTTAACAAATTATCAGTATCAAAACAACAGCATTTATGTTAAAATTAACTGTCTATAATTATTGGAGGGATGCAAATAATTACCAACAAGAGAAAAAACACACCTGTTTTATAAGATAATTCACTTTTCCGTGCATTTTTCAGCTATAGTGAACAGATTTATTGTGTAAACATAACTTAAATCTACCTTTACAAATGATTTAAAAAGAAAAATAAAAAAAATCGAAAAATGTTCATAGTTGCAGACTTAGTCTCTTTAAGCAGCTTTAATGAGATTATTAAAGCGTGCGTAAACCTACTGTTGACATCACATGCAAATTTTAAAAATGAGGTCATATTGTACTTATTCATCAGTAGAAACGTGGTGCAGCTATACAGGTATAAAAAACAACAGTTGGCCTGTGGTCCTCCCTTGTATGGGCGGAGCGGGAGCTGACCAGTTGATAACTATAATACATATCCACACCTTCTCCGCTGAGTACTAATAAACTCAGTTCTATCTGCTAAAAAGATATGCAGAGCTTCCTGTTTAGCTAAGCACATATAAATCTATGTTAATGTACTGTCTTTATGCCATCAGACAATGTATATCCTCATGGGCTTCATATCCTTTCGGAATTTGAAATAAACCATATCATATCATATCATATGGGTTCAAAATTGAAATTTGCAAGTATTGAACTTTAACATAAGCCTAATAATGCTCTGTCATTGTTGCACTGCAATATTCTCTAATTACCAATCAATATTTTAAAAACATAGACTATTCAGCATGAGCATGAAAAGGCATCTTAAAATTACGGAAACTTCTCACGGTATCACAGAGTCGGTGATATTGTTTGGTGTTTAGTCGTATTTGCTAATTGCTACCCAACCCGCGTGTGATAGAGTGCTGAAGAGCAGTTTAATAGTAAACATGTTCGTCGCGTCACGTATTAGAGATTAGACACATATGGTGATAGTTTCAGAACCCATTAATAACATCACGTGATCAACACAGCGTCATATATGCAGCTCTGGGTTGCTTCACACATGAAACCAAATCAGTATATTGAAAAGAATATTTTGATACAAAAAGTAAGAAAGAAGGCAAAGATTAGGAATCGATACAATCAAGTACCACACCTGGCCCAGGACACCACATGGGAAAGTGACAAAACACAAGAAAATATCACATACAAGAGAGCCAAGAGGTAAGCCCTTTTCCAGCAGGTGACAACAAGGCTGCAATGAACAGACAATACAACAAGACTGACACGAAAACTAAATACCAAAAAGTTTCCAAAAAAGAAGCACCGCCTTCAAACGGCCAGCATTTTTTTACTGTAGGGCTTAAACTAGTTTCATGGTACCAACCTCACCATTATTCCTGATGTTGATCAAGACAATAGGTGTTTGGTTCGCATTAAAGATTCATAACATATCGATGCTAATCTCAATTTACTTGAAATTTCAACAATTCATTAAAGCTAAAACGCTAAAAAGCAAAGACATTTTTTGCTTTCGCCCTATTAGATGTTTATTTATAATGCTCAAAGATGTTACAATATCCAACCAGTTTCACAATAGTTTATAACATGGTTTTCAATCACAGTGAGACAAGAAGTTAAAAGTAAAGACAAGGACCTCGGACAGTCTTAATGAAGGATTGCCCATAAAAATGACCAGAGAAAAGTTTCAAAGAAAATGATATTTTTTCTATGAAAAAGATAGTAGGTTCAACCCTCGACTTGTCCACAAAAGCCGTTTTCTCATTGGACAAGTACCAATTGAAAAATATGGGTTGAAAACTCCATTTTTGCTACTCAACATATAGAAAATAGAAAAAGTTTTACTGAGGTGCTTTCCCCCCGTGACCAAACTAATCCTTTTGCATACAGTTGTAGTTTTACATTTCACACATCATATATAAACGGCATGTTTGGTCACGGGGGGGGGGGGGCGGGGGAACGCTGTCATAATGCTCAAAAACACTTTATAATAAAAACTTATTAGAAACTTATTTTGTAAAAACCTGTAGGTAAATATCAATTTGCAATGGCATATATCAGGGCTTTAGTTATGAGTGCTTACAAAGAAATTAATTGTCTCATTTCTCAACCAAAACATTATGTTGTGGGTACTCAAAAGAACCGTCACAATGAGACGGTTCTTTTAAGCACCAAAAGTGTAGGTTAAATCGAATGTGTAAGAAAATATTACGATTTTACGCTAAAAACTGTGTTTATCTAGACTATGATTTATGCAGTATACAGATATGATACACCTCAGCGCACAAGTCGAACTGGTTGAACTCGAAAAATTACAGGTAATAGTCAAAATTAATTGACAGTACACTTCTTCAGACGAAACAATGAAAGCTTCTCAAACCGAATTTTATGCAAACGCATCTTTTTCGTCGCAAGTTTTATGCCGCAAACATTATATTAACATGTATTTAGGTGAATACTCGACGAAACTTTGACTTTCTGTGAAATGAAATTTGGTCATAAAAAATACCCCCACCCCCTAAACCCTAAAGTCCTAGCATAATTATGCAATATTGGCGAAATATTTTTATTTTTTTAGATGCACTAAACGTAAGGGTTTCATTTAAGCACAAAACTATAGTTGTCAGTCATGCATTATGCTAGCCACAGGCCGTCAAAATTTTTGGGCAGATTGAATAGGAAACTGTCTGAGGTCCTTTAGCAGTATTACGTTGACCTGATAAACGGTGTCTATCTCACGGCATACACTCAATTGCCAAAAGTGAGTTCCCAAATCAGCTTACAAGAAATTGACAAAAAATATAGTCAGAAACAAAGGTCTTTTCTAACCAATTAAGACAATTCCCCCAAATGATAATTGCTCTGGATAGATATACAGGGTATATGTTTACGTCATCACCAAATTGTATGGTGTCATCATGTGTTGCTATGGAGATATTGTGTGTCACAAAAATTGGCTCCATTTCTTCAAAAAAGATAGCAGGTGCTGAAAAATTGCTGTAAAAATTTCAGATTGTAATATTTTTTATTGAAAATTTGCAGAAATATTCGAAATGTACTGGAAAACATTCTGTTAAAGTTCAAATTAGTACAGATACTGAAAATAAAATAATCCAGAGCAGAGAACTGGAGGGAAAATAATACCATGAAAATGATCCGGCTGCAGTATACTTTGGCTGTAAAAACAAACTAAATAAACAAATGCAGGAATATGGGGTATGTATGTTTTGTGAGGTATCATAACGCTGTTCTATTTGAAAATAATATTTTTTGAATAAATGTTGATGGATATAAGCTATGGTTGGATCCTAAGAAAATCTGCTAATTTTCACTGTCAGTCCTGTTATCGGTGCTACAAGCAGCATAGCCAGTGATATAATATTTGTGTAATAATTATTTTCAGTTGAAAGTACCATTTGCGGTTACATAGTTACAGAACATTTATTTTTTAACAAGAACTATCCCATGATTTCGTATGAAAGTTTGGGTACCCCCTCGTAAAGCAAAATTTGACCAAGGGGTTAGGTATCGCTGGGTGCTGTCGTTTATATTTGAAAAAAAAAAGAAATAATTAAAGACTAATTGCTTCAAACACTCGTATATAGGCCCTAGAAAGACAGATACTTGTTGATTAGTTACCATGTGGATTCATTCAATAATTTAGATTTTTGGGCCAGGGGTACAAATACCCCACCCATAATATGACGGTTAATAATTAAGGAAGACGTGAACACATTTTGTTCACAGCTCACGAGTATAACATATTAGCACCATTTTCACCAAAAATATATAGAAAATAAGCAATATCTATACTCATGTAAAAACGGAAGAAGTTTAGAACACATCAAAATTTCAAAAATGTTTCAGTAATCAGGGGTGATCGAAATAAATAACACCCACAAACTCTAGATGGTATTATTTCTATATTAATCTAGCATTCTTAAGTTGAAAAAAGCAAATAGTTATATGCTTAGAATTTCAGATCATTTGCATTCCTCGTTTTCAATTATACAAAATTTAAATGTCCTTAATTTTTTGCAACTTAAACAACGTTTGCCATTTTGGGAACTAACTTATGGCCACTGAGTGTATATCTTTATCAGGTCATGATGACGTTGCACTTTTTTTAATAACGTTGTCGATGTAGTTGAACACGACTATCGATAATTACTAGTCAGGGGCCATCGGGACTCCCGTGCAAATTTGATGCCGATTTAGGGTAACCTATACCAAATCAAACTGTAGGGGATAACTAATGACAATCACCTGGTCACCCATCTGGGTTTCACGTCTGGACGTCATTGATACGTCATCAAAATAGCGTGTAAACGGTGTGATCATTGTAGTCTATGACGATTGGGACTTTCTTGCAATTTGTTTGCCATTTTCAGTCTAAATTTACCAAATTTAATCTAAGGGGGTAAATGATTAAAAACAACGTGTCGCCCATATTGATTTCGCGTCAGAACAAAATGATGACGTCACAAAAATGACGTCTAATATGTAAATACCATATATATGCATTTTGTCCAATGCCAACGCATGGAAACGTTCCTTTAACATAACTTGACCGAATGCAAACACTTTTAAGTTGTAATATTCAAAATATATTCAGATAGGGCGAAGTCAGTTCGAGGGTGGGACGTAAATGCCATAACGATTTATGGAATATAATATTGGAGTGAACGTAAAACAGTCAGTGTTTGTGATAACAAATGGGTTTATACTTATATGTATCTGCTTACCCTACACCCAAAGAAAAGACAGTACTGCTAACTCGTTGGCATGGATAACCCACTGCCTTGTTAACCAGGGGTCTCGGGTTCAATTGCCTGCTTCTCCGTAAAACCACTTTTGGTTGAGCCTTCCGGTGCTCCCATCATAAAATACAAACACAAACAATAAACCCTCCCGACCAAGTACAGGTTACTACCCATGGAAAATCCACAAAGCGCCTTTTTTACAAATTTCAGTCCGATTTTGACCTCTGAAGGATCAAAAGTTAGATGAACCTACTTAGTAGCACATGATATGGAAATAAGGATACAACCTCTACAAGTTACTCAGTATACTTCGATAGCACGGGCAATAGAAAACTGTAACAATCTGATTTTCCTTTTGCATGCTACTATAGTAGAATCGTCCAATCTTTGATCCTTCAGAGGTCAAAATCGGACAGTGAGGCCTTCTTGTTGATATGGTTAAAGAAATGCCTGAATCCACTTGAAAAAAGTAGTTCAAAAGTCATTGCTCACTGGCAATATGTTTACATGTGTCCTCAACACAAATCGGTACAATATAAATGGTTAGCTTTGTACTTACACCGCGGTGTCTCGCATACAGACTTGCTGTAACCACATTTTATCACCTGTAGAGGGGCTTCGTGGGCAGGAGGCAATGTCGTCATAACGGAAATGTATTTATCACAGTCCCGCTTCCAACCATAACTGTCAGACATTGGTTTGTCAGGAATAATGTCAGGTGCGGATTTCCAAATGATGAATTGGTATTGCACACATTTGACACCTTCGAGAAACGTAGCTCTTGAAGGTGGTAGGTTTCGCAATTCAGCTTTTTTACTCAAAAACATCCACCACCTTCACTCAGTAAGTCAAACAATATCGGCGTCTGGCTGATACAATTTACAAACGTATTCCTCTAGTGCATTCATCACACTACTTTTCAATGACACTGGGCGGAGGTAACAGCATGCTTCTAGCATTGTTGAATGCCTTCCAACATGATATATTGCCGTTTGCTGACAATGAATCAGATACTATATGCACCCAAAAATACATGGGATCCGATCAGAACCCTGGTTGTGACATAGCGAACGGCTGATAAATTGCCATCTAGAATAAGCGTCCTGATCTTAGAAACTTGGTGATATATGAGCAAGACTGTTCAAGTAAAGTTAAAATCTCCACACGCTGCTCCAACAAAAACAACATTTGCTCCTCTGTAAAACTGGGTTTAGGGTTGTGCATAAGCTCACATAAGACAAAACATTTCAGATAGAAAAGCACTTTTTTGCGTTTGTCAATTGAGTATATGTTTGTAAAACCTAATGTAAAACGAGTTGAAACCAACACAGAACAGTTGTTAAACTAAATGACCATAGCCAGAATTACCGTTTTTAAATTAAAATAAAGTTCATATAACGCACATGATACAGCAGGTAGCCGCATTAAACAGTTTCATATGTAGTAAAGACATCCATTATGTAGACCATTAGAATATAAGTTGATTAGCTAGTTTTTATGCCTTCCTTATGTAGCTCCAACATTCTATTTTCTTATTCTCATATAGATATAGTAACATATGTAACAGCCTATTACAGGCTAACGCCAGCCTTACAGTATGCAAATATCTCTTATTAGATGTACATTATTTTTTTAATATAAGATAGAGCATGTCTGTTGAATTACAAAGAGGTTTGGGATGGAACATGCAAACTACATGAATAGTTCAAATAAATGGATAGGTTTTAGCTTTTTTTCTGTTTCTCAGACTTTCAGTTCAATTATTCTTAAATTGATATGGTAACATACGTAACATACCAGTACAGGCTGACCCCCTGGCTAATAGAGTGCAAACATCTCTTATTTGTCTTATTTGATGCAGCTTGATTGTTCTTTAAGGTGGGATATGTCTGCACAATTCCCAAAGGAGTGGAGAGGAACAGGATTGTCAGTGTACTAGTTGATGATTCTACTGGTTTTGATGAGATGAGGTGGACAATTATTTTATCAGAGAAGCAGATATCATGGATGTGTATATGACTTAGATAATGATTAGTTCAGAATATTTACATTAGATAGGAGCAATTACTAAATTGTCCTGATTAAATGTAAAGCTATTAGTTTCTTTTTCCCTCTATCTATATTTAAGTATTTTACATATCAGGAACTATTGACAAAATATATTTATACCATCTGTAACAAAGGTACAGGGGCTTAATACTCACCAATGAATTTATGCCTCAGATTCAGGCCCCAGATGCTAGAAACTTATAGGAAAACCTGCGAAATATATTCATATATATTGACATGTCAGCTCTTACATTAAATTAATGTCCCTGCTAACTATTATGTCATGTAACACATGTTACAGCCTTTAACAAGTTGACGAGATCGTGTTGTTAAACTTGTAAAATCTATAAAATTCTGTATTATATAAGCAAGACATTCCCAAATATGTAAGATGTCCAGCAGCAGGAAATGTTTTCAGATATATTTACTTAAATAATACCTACTAGATTCGGCGCCTTAAAACTGGGTGAATTGGTTGCTCAATTGCTCATATAAGACAATATATTTGAGTAGAAATGCAAACTTTGGTTTTTCACTAAGCCAAATGAGTATGGTAGTAAAAAATAATCAAACAATTTTTGTAAAATGCACAGATCAGCTATAAAAGTAAATGTTATTGGTCACAATTTTCAATTTTAAAGGGTAAAGTAATAAAAGCAAAACACATAACACAGAAGGAAGCTGTAACTGTGATCCAAGCGCTTTTATATGCAGCAAATGTAGCCATTACGCAGACTATATGAGTAATTTAAATAATTAGACGGTTTTAAAGCAGTAAGTGAGTATGATCAGGAAATACCACAATACTTCTTTCTGTAGTTAAACTTTTAAGCTTATTTTTCTTCATTTAATAGGCCTATGGTAACATATATAACAGACTATCAGAGACTAACATCCAGGCCTACAGAATGCAAAACTATCTTAAAAGACGCAGCTTGAACTTCTCTTTAAGATAGGATAAGTTTGCGAAATTCCCTAGTGAGGAGCAAAAACATTAGCAGCCATCATTCTAAAGGTGGACCCCAAGAAAGTTAAACATTTCAAAACCTATATAGGGAGCGCAGTGGCTCAGTGGTAGAGTACTTGACTCTAGACCGAAGGGTAGCGGGTTCGAGCCTCACCGGAGTCACTGCGTTGTGGTCCTTGAGCAAGACACATTTATCCTAGCTTAGTACTGGTTAAACCCAGGAAGAACCGTCCAGCATAACTGAAAAATTGTTGAGTGGACGTTAAGAAACAAATCAAACAAAATCAAAACCTATATGCTGGCGAATGGTCTTGACCCCAACACCTTAAAGCTGCATAGTCTGTAACTTTTGATCTTTTAATTTTAGAACTAATGGTTCTATTTTTCAAGAACACAGTAAGATATCTAAAATTCAGATAAACATTTTACAGTTAATGGCCCAGTTCCGAATCACTTTTACTTCAAGGCGTATTCCAAATAGTTGCTCTGAGTAAATAAGATTTCGGGTTTACTATTACAAAGCACTATCATTCCCCTAAATAATGAATCTCAATTTGTAGCATTCGGACTCTGCTATGTGTCATACCACGGCTTTGAAGTAGGCCGCCAATTGGCCTAGTTGCGGGTCATTTGCCCAGTTTCGAATCACTTTAGAAAGTCTAAGAAATTACCTTCAGTAGTACAGTTGCATTAAGGATTTGGCATTGTTGGCTTAACCACTACTTCCAATGACGAGTTCGACGCATTATTTTACCGCATTCATTGCACTAAACTTGCACGGACACAGAAAGCAACAAAAACGGGCAACTATCGGCCCGCCCGCTAAACGTCATATAAATGGTGCCTTGCTAGCGGTCCGATGATGACCTGACATCGGTAGCTTTGTACTTTTTCAACCAATAATCCTAAGATAATCTACAGCTTTGTAATTTTCCATGCGGTAGGGGGTGGTCCGGACCCCAAGTACTCACTCCTGTGGATCCGCGCATGAATGAACGTCCTAAGACTATGAATATTTTACCACATGCAAGTAATACTCCCGATTATACACCCTGGCTAATGATCGAAAAGTTTAAAGGTCTATGAGACAGTGAAGAGTTGAAGTAGATCAGATAGCTGCTAGAGGCGCGTTCTAATCAGGACCTGCACTGTCTGTCATTTGACGCATGGCTTTGTGATACAGACACTAACATTCACTTTTTCAGAGTATTTTTTCTATTTTTGTGACATTTTTATTTAACGTCTGTGCTCATTTCCATTGTTATATAGCGCACGCATAGACCAGCAAGCGTTGTGAGAGTAAAATGCATTTGAAACCACTGCCCCCCCCCCCCCCCACCACCACCACCACCAACACCGCGGGCGGTCGACACACGTAATACTGTAGTCGATAGCGGGGTCATGATAGATGTTCGAATGGTTATAATGTCTTGACCCCCCACCACCAACACACACGCACGCAAACACACACACGCACGCACACACACACCGAGTACGGGGTAAAGGCCAGGGCGACGATCGACGAAATCTGCTCCAGTAAAAAGAAAAACTTGAGAGTATCAACATGTTTAACAGTACCAACCTCACTCTTAATTCTGATTTGGCTCTGGTCTCTACCCAAGTAAAAACTCTGTTATACATAGTTGGGCAAAAAGCAAGGGAATCATCCGACACAAGTATGTCCACTTGTGATGGAGAGAGGCATATACCAGGGCACTGGAAAATCAACAAGACGTAAGCCCTAATTTTACTCATAGGAGGATGTAGTGCATGTGCGAATCTGGAGGGGGGCAGGGGGTCCGGACCCCCCCCCCCCATCGAAAAACACACAAATACAGTTTTTTTAGCAACACTGGCCCCGATCCCCTTAAAATCGTAAAGCTACCAAGCCAGCTTCCAATTTTGGGCCATAACCGGCGCGGCAGCAAAACGACATTTAAATGGCGTTTCGCTGGCGGGCCGAAGATGGCCCGCTAATAGTGGTATTTGGATTATTCCTCCCCCATCAAACTAAAAAAAAAACTTTGTCAAGGCTAGGCCCCCTCTGGCAAAACTTTCTGGAGCCGCGCATGTAGTGGTTACGGATAAATGATGCATAGTTAGGATAATGGGATTAGGTAAGGTTAATCGGGAACGGGACTGATCCCAACTAAAGACTCGAATTGCCTGGTATCGAGCTCGGGAACCCTGGTCTGCTAGGTCTACACCACACATGCTGAGAGAGAGGGGGGGCAGAGAGAGGGGGGGGGAGAGAGACATGCACACAGACAGGCAAATACATATAGAGACTTAGATAGACAGACAGACTGATAGACAGACAGACAGACAGACAAATTCAACAGACACACACAAAGGCATAAGCTTCATGCATATGCGGATCCAGGGAAGACTGGGGGCACAGAGCCCCCGCCCCCAGCCAACCCCTGTATACCCCTAAGATGCAGACTATTTTCACACCAATGCTCTCTAAAGCTACCAAGCATGTCAAAGGCCATCAAATGGAGTTTCGCTGGCGGGCCGATAACGGCCCGCTATTCTCTCTCCCCTCATCAACTAAAACGGAATGAAATGTAAAAAAAACGTTGTCAGAGTCAAAACCTTCTGGATCCGCGTCTGCTGAGAGAGAGAGAGAGAGAGAGAGAGAGAGAGAGAGAGAGAGAGAGAGAGAGAGAGCATATGGTGCCCTTGCTACTTTTTCACATAATTTTGACTTCTATGTTGTACAAACAGCTGAGCGCGTGTACGTTATAGTTATGTGACGTGAAATAAACTTGTGTTTACACGATTCGAAACCGGGCCAAAAAGTGACAATGATTACACGGCTATCATGGAACCTAAAACAGGATAAAATGTCCGTTTTTTTCTTGGATGTGTTTTAATAATTATTGGAAAACATGCTGAAACCGAAAGTTTGATAAAAATGAATTTCAAGCGAAAGCATTTTTCGGAAATATGCAGTGAACAGATACTAACACGTGTGAAAATATACCTTCATAAAATGGGCCATGGGGGAAAATTGTAATTATTTTCACCAAGCAGATATCTTGTAGATAGTTTGCTTTCACTCACATACAGAGGGATGATTATACAATAAAACAAAACCAAAATATGTATTTTAAATTTTACCGCTGATGTGTAGTTTGCAATAAAACTATGACGTGATTCGGAACTGGGAAAGATTCGAAACTGGACCATTAACTGTACCAATTTCGTAAAACTTAACAAATTATCAGTATCAAAACAACAGCATTTATATTAAAATAACCTGTCTATAGTTATTGGAGGGACGCAAATAATTACCAACAAGAGAAAAACACACCTGTTTTATAGGATTATTCACTTTTCCGTGCAGTTTTCAGCTATAGTGAACAGATTTACCGTGAAAACGTAACTTAATTCTACTTTTACAAATGATTTAAAAAGAAAATAAAAAATTTCGAAAAATATCAAAAGTTACAGACTATGCAGCTTTAAGATCTGCACATATGATACAAACGGGGAAATAAACATGCATCAATGCAGAATGAAATTCGTTGTGAAAAGAACTGATTCATACTAGTATGTTCTTGATATAAATTATCACGAATCCGTGTATAATTCCTTCTGTTGATAGTGCAAGTACCAACATTTGTACAGTTAAGTTGCATATTTGATAATAATTATGGGATTTTTAAAATTATTTCTCAATTAGGCGATTCTAATGAACACCATAAGCTTTAGTCTTACGATAACAGACCAATTATGTGTTTTGGTTGTCATAAATATACACACATTTTCTGGTCTACTGATAAGCTGGGTATTTATCATATTTTATATATGAAATATACGGTATTTTGTAGGAAAAATATAGTTTTTCGAGAAAACATTTATTATCAAAGTCACATAAAACATTGACTTAACCATCATGTGACTAAAATAAATGAAATTGTGTTAAAAAAGAATTTGTTTTGGTTTAATACGACCATACCAATACAAACTATAGCTTTTATTAACGAACAGTTTCTACTTATGGTCGCCATATTGATGACGTCATAACTAGCCTCAGACGCAAATTTGAGATAGGTGACCACCTTCAAATTAAAGGTGAGACTTCATTGAAGATTTTGATATAAGTCTCCATTAATCGGCACACAATTTGCACGGGACCTAGTTTTTGTCTCATAGGGCCCTGACTATATGTCATAATCGCTAGTTTGAAGAGTGACTGATAAATAAAATACCAGGTTCACGTCTTTTGATATAAATTTTACCAGGCTTGGCTTCGAGAACGCATGTTGAATCGCTTGGCAAGCCTCGCGATTCAACAATCTTTCTTGAAGCCTTGTCTGGTAAACAAGCCTCGCAATTCAATAATCATTCTCGAAGCCATGCCTGGTAAACGTGATATCAAAAAGACACTCACCTTGTATTCCCTATTTATGAAGATTCGGTAACCAAAACAACATCACTGAGAAGTTTGTCATGATCATCAGCAAACACACCAAGCTTAACAATCGTATGACGCCAATGCATAACAACGACAGAATCCTCGTCAAGCAAGCCTCATGATGCCATTCGGTGATCATCGGACTGGTTTTTCTATCTCACACTCACATTCATGATAGATACTTATAGTCTTTATTAGGTCATGATGAAGTTGCACGTTTCGAATGCATCGCCAATGACGCTAAATTGACACAAAAATCGATAATTAGGTCATAGTCGATAGTTTGAAGACTGAACCCATGGGTAAACTGAAACATGGAATACCAGGTTCGCGTCTTATGATATCAAGTATCTGCAAGCCACGTGGTTCAACAAGCGTTCTCAAAGTCTTTCCAGGTAAACTTGAAAATTCACTCATCTAGTTTTCTCTATTATATTTGGTCGAAAGAATGTCTCTTATATAACGAGTACATGTATAAACAAGACAGCTCTCTCTCTCTCTCCCTCTCTCTCTCTCTCTCTCTCTCTCTCTCTGCTTTAGGTTTTGTAAATGTCAACCCTCAGCGCAAGTAATACAGTAAGACTTTGTCTCACTTCAAGTCCAATAGTACAGTTATTATATTTAACCCCCGATATTTATCCCAATCATTCTGCTTACCGTGACCAATTTCTTGATTTCACACAGTTTCTTTCTGGGATCGGATACTAATTAGCATACGTTAAACACTGGTCGTGCATATAATTGTCAATTGATTTTATATATTCCACGCGTTTGCACCCATTTCAACGGTAATCTACTGCTGATGCATAAACACTTTAGTCCTTAAGAAACAGAACAATTACTGTCATTTAAACATTTAGTAACCTGATAGATAAAACACCCGAGAGCTTGAAAGCAAGAAAGGTCTTTATTTTTCAGCATTTTAGTTTTTTTTTATTAGCAATTGAACATCCATGTTCATGTCATAAGGTATATTTAAGTAACCGCCTTTCCCTATTCTTACCTTCCAAAGGCCTGCCCCTATAGTGTCAAATGTATATAGTGGAAACAGATTATGTAGTGTGGCGGTACCTCGGTAGTTTTAGGTAGTACTTTTGGTAGGTAACTGTAGGTAATATGTAGTGGTAAATAACCGCTTACACATAAATATAATCATTGTTTACACCTTGTGTGATGCATTGCATAGCACAATTCATATTTTGTTATATAAATGACATTTATATCTATCAAATATATTATTCACATATATTTTGCAGGTTAGTAGCCTTTGTCATATTCATTGCAAGTCATTTAGTCATTTAGGTGATATTCACTTTGCAATACTTGCTTTATTGTAAATTGTGAAATTCACTCATACATATGTGTATGTTGGGCAATGGTGTGTGTGTAAATAACAGCTGACATATACACTTAATCATTGTGTACACCTTGTGTGCTGTGTTACAAAGTACAATTCATTTTTTATACATATATCTGACATTTACATCTATTAGATATATTATTCATATATATTTTGCAGGCTTCTTATTGAAAGTAAGTAAGGGTGCAACGATCAGGAATCTTTACAATCAAGTACCACACCTGACCCAGGATACCAATGGGAAAGTAACAAACTCACAGTACACCACAAACGAGAGCCAATAGATCAGCCCTTTCCCAGCAGGTAACCACGAGGCACATATGAACAGACGCGAACGAAGGCAAGCAAATACAAGACAGAAAAACCCTAAAAGATCCACAAAAGAAGTACCGCCTTGGAACGGTCAGCAAAATATTTTACTTGGGGGCTTAAACCGGTTTAACGGTGCACAAACCTCACCCTTAGTTCAAATGTGGATCAAGACGCATAGCTGTTTGGTTTGCATGAAATACCCCTAGCTCATCAAAGCATCATCTCCTAGAACATATAAATCTAGATATAAAAAGGAGATAAAGCAAAGACTCAACTCAACTCAACAGTAATAAAACTGAACTACCGGAGCAAAGAAAATCCAACAGGTAAACCCCGGTGGGCCCGACAAACAGCCAAAGCATCAGGCCCCTACCATCTCATCAATAAATAAGTTTTTAAGTCGGAACCGTCATAGAGTCTGAAGTCCGACCCTCCGGCGTGCAATCAAAAAGGAAAAAAAAGTTGCAAACCGTGATTGGGTTGACCACGTATGAAATTTACCCATTTACGAAAACCCTTGTTTGGGTACAGTATGTGCCTATAGGGACAGACGTTGAGCATGAAAAAAGTTTAGTAACCTCGTGGCCAACAACTAAACCTAGATATTATGCATGCTCCAAATTCAATCCCGAAGGTTATAGGCTAAGTGTTAAACGGTTTCTTGACATTTTAGGAAATTATAGGATAAGTATGCTGTCATTAGCTGTGGAAGCGATGGCATATCCAATAATTGTTCCTGAATCAATAAAGTTAACTGTTTGTCTGCTACTGAAAACGTGTATCGCCTTCTGAACATCTTTGCAAGCCATTTGGAACAAGATCTACACCGACTTAACGTTCGGCCTGATCTTGATCCGTCCTGTTTGCAACCACGATGATATCCCTAAAAAGCCTTTTTGAAAAGAGTAATATTTTTAATAAGATCGGCAGACGACAAAGAGCATGCAAGATTGCCCAGCACGCCAATAATTAACATACAGGAATTGAGCCATACCGAATGAAATACGTAAACGAGCAAGCGCAGCTATACAGTGGGTTCAGAAATTACTCTATGGGTATGAATAAACACCAACACCCACACTTGTCATACTTTAAATCCGGAATTTTTCGCGAGAACTTTATTTTCGCGAATAGCGTTAAAAGACATTTTTTCGACGTCAAAAATTTGTAACAGGGGCATGAACCAATGGTCTAAATTCAAAGATATTTCATACAAATGATTCTTATAAGGCTCTCTGACACAATTGCCCATCCGGGTCTCTCTACTGAACAAAACGGCCACCATAGTTAAAAATAAAACTCTTTACACAATATCTGATGCATTTGTCCAGATTCACTATTAATATACAAAAATGTTATTGATTGATCAAATGTTAGATCCTCCATGTTCCATATACTGCTCAAATGGTTCCATTATGCTTAAAAGCGCTCTAGGGCTAAGAATTCAGGTGAGCGTTCTAGCGCCACGATGACCCTATCAGTTTCTCTTTCCATAGTTCTATAATTATAAATAATAACACATGTCCCTTCCGGTGTTCCGTAGAAACGTCTTTTTTCATTACTGAAAGAGTTGGTGGATGAGTAACTGGCGACGGAACCTTTTAAATAAACGCGGTTTACTTTATAAGACGTGCAAGAAATAATTCCATTTGAAATGTTGGTGAAACTTCTTCATTAATCTGTAATTTGATTTCACTTGTCTCGTGGGCACAGCCGTTAATCAGGTCATTGATCTTAAAGCTTATGTAGTGGTAGCACTGAATTCTAGGCTTTATGACGGGTTTTGTTTTCATTTTCACCATTTAGCCCTGATGTTTGTGCTTTTTAATTAGAAAAGCGAGTTTTCACTGCAAAAATACATGCCCAAGGACATTGCGACTCTCATTGAATACAGGAATGAAAAAACAACATTCACTTTTCATTTCGATTCCATATTCCAAAGTACTTAATATTTTCATTCCAGGGCAATAAATTTTCATGATTCATAGGATTCTGACAGGAAATGACACGGGTTTGTGTTGGAAATTACCTGGGTATGTCTGAAAACCCAAAGCCCAAAATAAGGTTATGCATAGATATCAAACAACAAAAGCACTACGTCCGCCAGTGTGGTGTTTATCAAGTCAAACAAGTGAAAATATGCTTTGCCTTTGTACGGCAAACAGATACATGTACTCTGATCAAATCGGTTAAACAATTATAACATTTGAAATAGGCTTGAAAGTCCCTCTCCGTCACGAATTATACCAATATGATGGTAAGTTCGTTAAGCCTCATAATATTATGTCATTAAGGCATTACATCACTAAATACTATTATTAAGATCTCTTTGATGATGACAATCATGCCGCATTATAATGTAGCCTCTGACATATATACAGGACTCAAGCTTCTAAGTAGGTCGACGACACAAAAGTCACCATAGATGCAGGTATGTATACGCCTGTTATCAACATACAACATCGCCTGTTATGAGCCTAGCATTTTTATGGGACATAAGCAAGCAACCAGTAAAGACCAAGGTCAGACGCTGTGCTCTGCTGGGCCAGGGTATTAATTGTTGCTAACAGAAAATACTTTTATAAATTAAACATCCTACAGCCCTAAAATTGGAAATGACGCATCCAAATGATGAGATTGGGAGGATCCATTCCGCTTAAATGGATTAAATTGTGTTACTATATTAAAAACAGCAAAAAAAAAAAACAACAATCGACCACCATTTAAATCATACTGTGTCTAGTGTCAAGATATATGTCACGATGTTCTAAAAGTTTCTCTGCTAATGTATGCATTTAAGTAGGATGAAATTGCCTTTAATAATACTAGCAGGAACTTTTTGCCTTAGATTCGCGACATCAAGATGAAAAAGCTCATAATAACAGTTATTAGCGCAGCTCTATTGAACATAACGCGAGAAGTGCAATCAAGTATTATTTGCTTGAATGCAAATAGCAGTTTATTACGTATCTCAGTCTAATCAAATTTTTATTACAGTCACTGTCTTCTTCCTGTTGCAACTACACTCCATAGGCCAGTAAAGCATTTTTTCAGCGTAAAATCGCCATTATTTACTTATCAATCAGTTCAAACATGTGTTTTGGGTGCTCAAAAGAACCGTCTCATTGAGAAGGACCGTCTCATTGAGACGGTTCCTTTGAGTATCCAAAACATATGCTTTGGTTGAGTAAAAAAAAAAATATGTTACGAACTCTAATCTGGAGGCCTGTCATTCAACGTACTTTATTCTCGTGGCACCTTTTGGTGTCTGCCAAACGAATGTTTTCTATCAAATGCATGCCTGTTTGACAATTTAATGCAAAACCGCGGTTAAGTGAAGATATTGATTTGATTTTCAACCAGGCTGAGTCCCGGCTGGATACGACTGCTGTCAATTTGCTGTAAATAAAACTGAATACCAGAGAAAAAGAAATAAAAAAGGTAAGCCCCGTTGGGCCCGACAAATAGCCAAAGCATCAGGGCCCTACCATCTCATCAATAGATGAGTCTTTAAGTTGGAACCGTAATAGAGTCTGAAGTCCGACCCACCGGCGTGCAATTAAAGAGGAAAGCAAAGTTGCCAACTGTGATTGGGTTGACCACCAAGCATGCAGTCTGTTGCAATATATTAATGTTATAGTCATTCTTTTTATAATGGGAAATTATTTTAAAGTAATTCGCTAAAAAAACCTTAGAGCCAACAATCTTCTTCAATTTATACACCAAGTCACCATAGAATTCAGGTTCCGAAAGTCCTTGGCGCCAGAGAGATTTAAGTCCAACTTGGAATTTAGATATCAAATCATAGTATCGTCTATAAAATTTAGAAAAGGTTTTGCAAAGTTTATGATACCGATAGCCTTGTTTAAGAAGTTTCTGAGTTAACAATTAATTGCAAGTGTTGAAGTCAGTAATGTAGCTAGATGCTCTAGCAAAACGAAGGGGCTGAGAAATATAGACTCAATAGGATGTAGAGCAAGGAACATCACCATCTAAAATGAGAAATTGACAATTTTAAAATCAAAGTCGTCACGTTCATCATAAATTTTGGTAGAAACAATATTATTAGAAATAGAGGTATTGGCTTTTTTAGGTTGGAGCTCTGAAGGGTATATTTGACATACCATATTGTCAAAATAAACCTCAGTAATGTTTAAAATATCGCCCAAATATCTGGATGTAGTTTTAAACGCATCAATAACATCATTCTGCTTACCATCAGAAAGAGACATCATAAAGTCCCTCTCATAACAAAACAGGAATAAATCTGCAACCAGGGGAGCACAATTAGCGCCCATGGGAATCCCAACTTCTTGTCTTTACAGATTGGTGCCAATCGAATAAAAATGTTGTCCAACAAAAAGGTCAGCGCATAACATACATCTTGACATGACCATGCATGATATTTTTTAGGTTTTTGCTGAAGTAAAAAATGCATTACTGCTATTTCATGCAAGGGAAGGAGAGCCTTCTCCCTTGAAGGTTCTTGCAATAAGATCAATTAGTTTATCTTTAATTAAATTATGAGGTAAAGTAGTGTAAAGAGTAGAAAAATCATAAGTAGACACATGGTCGCATTGAAATCTCTAGCTTTAAGTTTGTCTATAATTTCAACTGAAATCTTAATAGACTAAAATAGGGTTTTACCGGATCTCTCATATACCTGTTCACAGTACTTGATAACATGTTTTTAACAGCTGTGAGATACAAGGTTAACAATTTAGAAAGTTCTGTTGTCATACAAGAACTATAATTAGCCATAAAATCTTGCTTTATAGGGTTTTTATGGAGTTTAGGTAACAAGTACAACATAGGAACTTTGTCTTGATTTTCTTTAGCTTTGACTCCAAAATGTAGGGCTGTATGACAACCATGCCCTTCGACAATAACCCTCTCGCTCAAAGAAGGCTGCAGTTTATAGGCATTAGTGTCAACAAGCTCACGCTTAAGAGTATTAATATAATACAATCGTCAAACAACTACATCATTGTCAGAAGTTTTATCTGCTGGAACCAAAACACAGTTCATATGAAAATCCTGGATACCTCGTTTAAGATGAGGAAAAGAAGATTTATGTTTAGGGGGTAAAAGATGTGTATTACGAGAGTAAAATGAAATAGGAGTATCATTTTTTTAAAAATGTTAATCTTTCATTGCTTCAAGGCATCAGTTTCAACATTTTCCCGTTTGCACAAAAGATTACTTAAGTCATTTAAAAAAGCAGCGATCTCTCTACGACATTTTGGGAAATCATATTAGAGGGAAATCTATATCTATGACCTTTAGAAATAATATTGCGAACTTAGCGCCAGGAATGACATTTTAATTACCTGTAATCGCATGCCCTGCAGAGGGATAGAATTAATTAGAATTTTGACAATCTTGGGAGTCAGGAGTATTAGAATCTATATCTATATCAGTTTAAATTTTATTAAAGTTAAGTATAGTAGATCTAATTGGTTTGTTATATTTATAACAAATGATAAGAGTTTCAGAGTTATTAAAGTGATTTGGAACAGATGAAATCACTCAATTATCCTTAAAATACTATGTAAATCAATAAACTAAATACCTTTGTTAATGAATGGAATTTTGATAAAATGTCGTTTATGGTTGACCTCAGAATCGATATAAGGACTAAAGAAATGTTGAACATAACACCTTGTAAGAAGAGCTGCTTTGTATAATTTGTTTGCTCTATCCTAAAGTTTATTAGCCTCTAACTCTAAATTACGTAAAACTGAGATAGACAAGGAACTTAAAAATGAAAATAAGCCATGCTGACATTGATTATTTAAAGCTAGATAAAGTTCCTTTAGAGAAGTATTTAACCATTTTCAGTACAAATTTTGCGCTTAATGTTGCCTCTTATTTTAGAATACTTGCTTATTATTGAAATCTCCAGGCTCTTGAACGCATTGACAATCTGCAAATATCAGATTACAATCTCACTGCAGTTGCAAAATGAATCTGGATTGAGGATTCCATGTGTCAAATCTAGGCGATATCCCAAAGACAGGTTTTCTTGTTTCTATGCTCCAATGTGGTGACTACCATATTTGCCATAAATATTTGTACACCTTAGCTGTTCTAAACTTAACCAAAAGTGTTTCTAGTGGGCCAGTACCAAAGCCAGTATTAGGTGTTCCTGTGTGTGTGACATTCATTAATAAGTTTGATTTCTCTGTACAATTTGAATTTAGGAGAGCGAAATTCACAGTGAACATACTTAAGGGTAATTTCCGAGCAGACATCCACTGTTTCGTATTTAATGTTACAAGATAAGGCGCATTACATCAGGGGGCATTTCGTTGATTAGTACATAGGTTATATTCCATCATTTCGCCATTTTATTGTTGTCGAGAAGTCTCATGGCATCAGTATCTTTAGTATCTCTGTTCCTCTCCAGGTATGATGAAAATCTATCTGGTCCTAGAAGTCTAGTTGAGCTAGATGACCTTTCATAGTCTCACGTAAAAACTATCATATTTTGATATGTTGGGTACTAGAAAAACCTGTCTTCGCGGTTTTCGACAAAGCGAATTTCAAACCAGTCTCCTCAGCTGTAGAGACTAGCTAGAAAATTGAAATTCACCTGTAGCAAGTTCACATATATTACTTTCCAAGAAGTGAATAACAAAGACGCTAATCAGACTGCGCGGATGGCAGGCTGGTCTGTGCCTATGTTGTTTGCAAAACTCAAAGACAGGTTTTCTCGCGTTGAGCCCCAGATAATACAATTATTCCTTCGTTTTCACTGTTCTGCTAGCTTTAGAGCTTTAGACTGAATGCTGGGTGGATCTGAGATCTAATTTGAGTCTGCATTGATATCATTAGATTGTACATGCCCTTGTTACAGGACATATTGGTAGTCTTGAACTCTGTCCGTGATTTCATTTTTCGCCTCTCTTGCTGATCACCTTATACTTGACTGCTTTACAATCTGCAGAAACATTTACACCGAAACTGAAAGACCTCTAATCTTCTTTAACATCGCAATGAAAATAATCAAAATTAAAAATCTGCAGTTTTGAATTTCATTTTCATCTTAAAATATTTAAAATTTAAATCCAATTAAAATTTATAAATGTTAAAGTTTGAAATACTGTTGAATTAAGGGAGAGGTTAGTACCGTTAAACATGTTAAAGCCCTCCAGTATTTTTTTCACTGACCGTTCCAAAGCGATGCTTCTGTAATGGATCTTTTTTTGTTATTTTTGTTTCATTTTTGTCTTTGTTATGCTGTCTTGGCTGTTCCTTGCCGCCTTCCAAGAATGAACTTCTTTTTTGGATATTTTTTCTGTCTTATGATTGCTTGCATTTGTTTGCGTCTGTTTATATGTGCCTTGTGGTCACCTGCGGGGTAAGCGCTGACCTCTTGGCTCTCGTTTGTGAGTCTAACTGTGAGTTTGTCACTTTCCCATTGGCATCCTGGGTCAGGTGTGGTATTTGATTGTATCGTTCCTGATCTTTGCACACTTACTTACTTTGTGATCACAATCTGGAATATTAATAACAGTAAAACTATTATAACATTGGCTTGCGTGTCAACTGCTGTGTGGCAATTTTGATCGTCTGTTGCCAAATCCATGGTTTGGTTGTGTACCCCACCGAATCATGCAGTTATAAGATATTGATTTTCGTTAAAAAGTTGACGTAACATTGATTTGTTGTGAATTGTTGATAGTAGGAATGTGAAGTGTTAACTTTGTGTTGAAACGTTGGAATACTTGTTCACAGTTGGTGAACAATTGATAAGAGCTTATAGTTGGTGTGTTAACAGTTGAAAAACGGTTGATAGCTGATGTTGAAACATTTAATTGAAAAACTTTTTCACAGTTGGTGATCAATTGATAAGAGTTTATAGTTGGTTTTGAAAGTTGTTTCGAAATAGTTGTTCACAGTTGAACTTGTCAATATAAATCATGCATTGAATTTATTAAAAAACAATATAACAATGAAAGTTGTTTCGAAATAGCTGTTCACAGTTGAACTTGTCAATATAAATCATACATTGAATTTATTAAATAACAATATAACAAAATGACCGTCATGGCCAATATATAGCCAACATTGAATTATATCAGTTAAGCTTCATTTGCTTTGGTTTTGTTTAGTTATGGTTCTCAGAAGAGAATCACTATTGCTTCCGCTTGGTTCGTTCATCTATAATGATATAATTTAATTCCTATCAGT
Organism: Loripinus fragilis; assembly: GCA_964019695.1. Classification (NCBI taxonomy): domain Eukaryota; kingdom Metazoa; phylum Mollusca; class Bivalvia; order Lucinida; family Lucinidae; genus Loripinus; species Loripinus fragilis. Next base: position 83,652,125 of record OZ026516.1, read on the forward strand.
AATTAAATTTGTTTATTATAGGGTAGACTTATCATTGGATCTTTGAGTGCAGTGGTCGTTATATTCACGCTATGAAAAACATAATTCTATCAAGAGTTGTTTCGCTTACTACACTAGTCGACCTTCCTTGAAAATAATATGTGCAATTCCTTCTGAAGGTGACCGCTACAAATTTGCAGATTTTGACGATTCAACGGACCCATCCTAAAATCCCTCCCATTGGATATAAAACGAGCCAGGCAGGAAGGAAATATTTAGGATAGGCCTGTGGGTGTTGCGTGCTGCTGTTTTTCTTTCTATAACAGGTGTTATCCAACATTCTAAACAGACGTTTCTATTCTGTCATGACGGTTATACAGATCCTGACATACGGATGTATCAAGTTCTGCCTCGCCGAGAAGCACATATAAATAACAGTATAATTATTCTTCTGTTACCAAATTCATGATTTGGTTGTGTACTCCACCGAATCATGCAGTTATAAGTTTTGCGTTAAAAGTTGACGTTACATGACTTGTGTTTCCATGAAATGTTCATTTAGAGTTGACAGATAGCAGATATTAATAACAGTAAAATTATTATAACATTGGCTTGCGTGTCAACTGCTGTGTGGCAGTTTTGATCGTCTGTTGCCAAATTCATGGTTTGGTTGTGTACCCCACCGAATCATGCAGTTATAAGATATTGCAAGCGGTTACCAGTAATTCGTGCACATAGTTACAAGCGAAAGTATGTTCACGAATTACTGGTTAACCGCTTGTTCAAGCATGCACAGGAAAAAGTATGGTTAGGTGAACTGACCGTCCCGCAATGACCATAGCTGTTGACTTGGGACGTAAAGCAACAAAACAAACAAAACAAATAAGATATTGATTTTCGTCAAAAAGTTGACGTAACATTGATTTGTTGTGAATTGTTGATAGTTGGAATGTAAAGTGTTAACTTTGTGTTGAAACGTTGGAATACTTGTTCACAGTTGGTGAACAATTGATAAGAGTTTATAGTTGGTGTTAAAAGTTGTTTCGAAATAGTTGTTCACAGTTGAACTTGTCAATATAAATCATACATTGAATTTATTAAAAAACAATGTTACAGTGAAAGTTGTTTCGAAATAGTTGTTCACAGTTGAACTTGTCAATATAAATCATACAATGAATTTATTAAATAACACTATAACAAAATGACCGTCATTGCCAATATATAGCCAACATTGAATTATATCAGTTGAGCTTTATTTGCGTTGGTTTTATTTAGTTATGGTTCTCAGAAGAGAATCACTATTGCTTCCGCTTGGTTCGTTCATCTATAATAATCAATATTTTCTGAATGTAAAGGTGGTAATCGTACAAGCAGTGATCGCATAATATATTTAAATAAAAATTAAGTTGGCACCAAATCGTTAATTTGTCAAACCATGATCGTAAGTAAGGTCCCCAATTTTCCTTCGTTTTTTTACGAATACATTGCTTAAAATTTCAGCCAGTGTATAAACCCTACTCATTTTAAGCATGCGCTGCACGTGCACGCCGAGTCCCTTTTCGACAAAATTAATCCATCAAATAGGCGTTGAATTCTGGTTTCCGAAAATGAATTATTTGATAGCATTTTATCAACGCATTGTTGAGTTATGATGCCATGCTTAGAGCTTTCCAAATGCCCCTCGTACATGTACGTGCGGGGTGGGTCATAGATGCATACTTAGCCGTTTGCCTGCTTGTGTCGTCTGCCTTTGCAAACAGTTTGAACCCAATAGCGCCCTACTTTACGTTAGTCCCGTCCGGATTCAAACTGTTTGCCCATCTATTCTAAGCTTATATTAATTTTGTTTTTATCCTTTAAGTTAACGTAGGGAGAATCAGTGGACGACAAAAAATTCCAGCATGTATCTCTTGGCAGCTGCGGCCTCCTGGCTTATTAGACAAAGTCTTATAATTTCATTGTTGATCTCTGTATGGAAGAAAGTACATGTATCTATTGCAGAGATTTAGTAGTAAATGTATGCTATGTTTTTTCCCATTTTTTTCATTACTTTCATCAGAAACCCATCATAAGCGTTTGCTCGTTGAATAAGCATTCAGGAATCCCGTCAGAGTGCCTTAACTGTGACCAAACAGTTTGCACATATAATTAAGAGAACGACACTAGCAGGCAAAGAGTTAAGGATAAAACACCTTCTGTGTTTGACATTTGATGGCGAGATGACGTTTAATCCGTAGAACGCCTACAGGGGCTGATTTTATCTCATTTTTCTTCAACATCCAATGAAAATGAAATAATTTGGTCTCTTCAATTTTCTTTAAAAACGTGCGGCAAGGAGGGGGGGGGGGGGTTCGAGCGACACCCTGAATCCCTCTGGATCCGCCCGGCACTGGCCTATAAATATACAGACAGCGGCGTCATTTTAATATTTTGAGACAACCTTAAAGTTTAGAATTCGAATTAAACATGGTGAAAAATCAAGCCTTATTTCCAATGGAAAACCACGTCTATTTAAACATTTTCTTTACTAGTGTGGTCTGCTGATAACCTTTGCAAACTGTTTGGACTCAGATCAGGCCAGACCAAAGGTCGGGCCTGATCTGGATTCAAAATGTTTGACACTCTGATGGTATTTCTGATATTTTCCCGAAAAAGACGAGTTTGAAAAATTCAGCAAACGTTTAACGCATGAAAAATTACCCAGCATGCAATGAGTTAAATGCATGGCCTAACTGTAAGGTAAACCTCGCATAGTTGTGGGAGAGTGAGCATTCGCGTCAATTTGGTTTGTAGGACCATGCCACGCGCTAATCGTCGTTGCATTGGTTAGTTATACGCTATCAGGTGACTTTTGAGTGACATTTTAGGCGTGGTTCGGAAACGTACATTGTTTCACAAAAGGTAGCATCCGTTGCAATCGTGATTGGCGCTTTCAGGGTAAGCACAAAACACTACAAGAGTCGAAGAGTGATCTAAAAAGATAATAGTTCTCAATTTAATGCGACTTAGATTTAAGCTGGAGCGGTTAAGTATGTTGTTGTCAACTTTGTCATTTTTCACGCAAAAATACTCACTAAACGGCAAGTGGATATAATCATGAAGTGCCACAATCACATACATGTACCATTGCCAACCAATGGCACGAAGAAGTAATCGCAACTACTTCCGCAAATTCGGATACTTGGAATCAGACCTCGGATGTACATGTACATCGAGGGTCTACATTGATGACGTGACGCTGACGCCACAGAAACCATGCCAACACAATAAAAAGTGTGTTTGCGGCGAAACAAACGGTTACAACATTCCACAATAAACATTGCTATGTACAATAAAATATCGCTATAGCGATATTTTATTGTAAAACATCAAGTTTAACTTCATTTATTCGTTTCGGGTAATCAGAGTAATGGATTATACATGTAATAGGACTGAACCCATATTACTATTTTTCCTTACGCCAGTTCCGGCTAATAAAATGCAGCTTTTACATACATAGTACTACGCCTTTAAGTTGCATACATGTACATCCGAGGCTTGCTTTTCGAATTTAGCCGAAATTTTCCGATCGACGAAGAAGAAGAGACACTAGAGCCGTTCTAACTATAACAAGCCATATGCTAGTATGACCGAAATGAGTAAAGCAACCATAGGTCCAAATAAATAAAAACAAATTGAGCATAAACATGTGAATGTTTCCTTATCCACTAGTTGAAACATCTGTTGTGGGTGCTCAAAAGAACCATTTCACTGAGACGGTTCTTTTGAGTACCCACAACTTATGTTTTGTTTGAGAAATAAGGAAATTATTTTTTTAATTACGCAGTCTCTACCTTGCTCGATGAATACCAAACAAGAACAATAACACAAAGCATCAAATAACAGTAGAAAGAAAAACACCGAAACACCCATATGCAAGGAACGTGGCAAATAGTAAAGCGATAGCAACAGCAGGCTAACCCCTACATGCAAGTAAATATGACCAGAAAATGTTTGCCTTAGATTTAATGACAGCCCTGACATAAAGCTTTCATCAGTGGGCTGGTGCCCCATGCTTGTCTTTGACTGGGCCCACCGTGGCTCAACTTGTGGTTTACATTGACTATCTGTGAGTCGTGAGCCATTTTGAAATTCTTTGTTTCGTCATACTTGTATTATATTAGTGTGTTAATCTGATTAGATTGTTTCTATGAATACGTTAGATGGTCTCTATGGGAGCTAAACAACTTTTGTGTTTAAAAGCAAGAGCATCTAGAGCGAAGATTTGGCGCCAGTAGAATGCATTTGATCCCCCAGTGGCTGCTGTCCGTTCTAAGGCGGTGGTTCTGTTGTGATTCATTGTTTTTGTTGCTCTCATTGAACTATATTCCACGCTTCAATTACTTTGCATTTCTCTGTAAAACAAATTGGGCTTGGTTGACTTTACCTGTGTTTTAACAGCTCATACACCACTACAATTAATAGATAACCATTGTCTTGCTTTAACCGGGCCACGTAGCGCAGTCGGTAACGTGTCTGGCAACAGATGCGAGTCTGCCTGTAGATCCAGGGGTCGCGAGTTCGATCCCGGTCCGGTCACATATTTTCGTGGAAATTGATCATGAAATAATTTCTACGGTCATTCTTCTCCCTTCCGCTGAATCATTCAAGAAGGGTTGTTGTCAGTTACATGCGAAAGTATGTGCACGAAGTACTGGTTTACTGCTTGTTCAAGCTTGCCCAGTAAAAAGTATGGTTAGGTGAACTGACCGTCCCGCCATGACCATAGCTGTTGACTTGGGACGTAAAGCAACAAAACAAACAAAATTGTCTTGCTTTCCGGACTACGAGTTTGATTTGTCTGCGTGTATGCCCGGTCTGAACTGAGCATGTTAATTGCATGGGACCTGATTGAATGTCGCGAATAGTTATCATCTCGCTTTGAAATGCCATTACAGGCTAATTGTGTAATTATTTATTTTGATGGTACAGTACGATGGTGTCCCAGTAAATATTCGATTTTCGTTATAACACAAGACTGTGTTTCAGAAATTCTATGAAATTTATAAGATATGTTGATACAGATCTAGGACACATTTTATACAAATATGGGTGTAATCAAAGTTTACGTAGGTAGCAAAGTTATAAACAATTACTTGACGGTGTGTCAGCGAGTGCGGAGCACATCTCAAATTATTATGCTATATTTTCAGAGAGGGGTGGTCTAATATTTTGTCTATACTCTTTTTATATAGAGGATCTTACAAGAGAGCTCATGTTTTATTGAATTTATTAAACGAGTTGGGGAAAAGAGATAAAATGCGAGGCTTGTCAAGCATTTTATCTCCTTTTCGCAACGAGTTTAATTCCATGAACATTCCAAAAATTGAATTCATTTCTTAAATAAATAAACTTAAACGGTATAAATATTGTCATCTATTTGTTGAATAAGTCGTTCTAGTTCAAGTAATGACTAACTTTTAGTTTATATATGTTTAAGCAAACAAACATGTGAGATATTTCAGCTTTCATACGAGGCAACATATTATATTTACCATTAAAATATCTGATAGCAAAATAGCATGTGTTCCATTAAATGACGAAAAGGACATTGTCTTTGTGGTATTACTTATAAAAATAATTTTGCACAAAATCCGTTTTACGACACTAGTGACTATTCTGCCATTTCTTTAACATTCAGAGATGGTTATATGTGTTTCATTAGCCCATAAGTATAAAAAGTATTTTATGCGCCGTACTGTTCTTATAACGTTAGAATTTTCTGAAAATAAAATGTTGTAGGTATGATATATCTCCTATAAAAGAGGAACTTTTCAAATATCCAACACTATACCATGAATAGTTACTAGTTGAGGGGGTAATGCATTGTGTGAAATACACTTGCGAAATAATCATATGTACACTAATATTTGGGCTACATGAACTTCATTACTAAGATTTCGACGTGCTCCGCACATGCTGACACACCGTCAAGTGAAGGTTCATAACTTTGTTATCTAAACTATGATTTTTCACCCATATATACTGAACAACTAATTTAATAAAAGAAACCTTACACCTTTTTACCAATTATAGAACTTAATGCATATGCTTATTTGAATCACGAGACACTAGAAAACATCGTTTTTATCACTATTATCTCGGGAGTGTAAGTCTAAATATGGTTTCGAAAACTTTTTACATGTATGTAAGGCCAATACAAGTACAGACAAAAGTGCATTTTAAAATTTTGCAAGTTTTGTGACGTATGATATGGGTTTTTACGTTGTGCTAGAGACGTTGTCTATACGGTAGTGATTTATTTTCTTCGTTTAAGAAATTTCTAGAACTTAAATCCAATCGTTGTTAGAGAATGCATTATCAAGAACCAGAACTTACGTTTTGCGACGCGCGTTAAATGATAAAAGCGGAATAAACCGTCCATTTTAACGTCAATTACGTGTTAGAAACAATGTAAACTATGGATAATAACCGTTATTTCTTTGGTGCCGTTTAGTGCGTGCTGTCTACTTTGTTATAGTGTCGATTTGCGTCGCATTACTTTAATTGCGTATGAATTTCAGGCTTTGCAGTAATCACCCTATCAGTATGGAATTGTAATGCTTGACGACGATAAATGAACGTAGGTGGTAGCTATGGAGTTCAAAGGGTCCGAAACGTTGTCAAAATGCATTCGAAACATCATGCAAAGTAAAAAGAGTTGATAAAGAGACAATGCTTTGTGAAAGCTCATAATACGTTGATAACGTAAAACTCACGTTAACAAAATCAAAAGAGGCTTTTCGGTTGAACAATGCAGGTATGCTTATTTGATTGCCAACAATACGTCAATGAATTAACAAAGAAGCACGCTGAAGCGGTTACTGGTTAATTTTGCGTGATTTCTTTGTTCTTGTAAAATTTGATTTTAGGGGTTACGTTACGTTTTGATCGCTTATGTATAAAATTAGTTCATCTATTCAAATAACCCCAGTGCATCTAAGTCTACCTTAGTTCAACTTCACACACAGAAAAGACAAGTGGGCATCGTATTCATTTACTACAAAAAATCGACACACAGTATGTGTCAGGTTTCTTTATTTGTATGTATATGAACCCATAAATGTTCCATAGATGAATATCAACACATCATTAAAAATTCCTTGACACACCGTCTCGTGTTATAACAAAGTGCACGTGTAATTTGGACACTCCTCGTATGTTGTCACATCTCGTGTAATCAACTGGTCCTTGACTTTGAGTTTCATTGTCTGTAACAATAGTACAAATTGGTTTATTTGGACCGTTCTATTATGTGTGCTATGCGCAACCTTTAATATAGAGAGTCAAAAACGTACCCTTTAGCTGCTAAAACTATATAACAAATAAATTCAAGTTTTGAATTTCATTTTAATAAATAATCATTTGTTGCTCAGTAACTTAAAGGTAATATTCATTTGATTTAATTAAGACATTACAAAAGTACTGGCGATGAAATGCCAAAGGTCCTATTTTCAAAAAGCACAAACTAAGGCTTGATTGTACACGAATTTGATTTTAAAATTTCAAAGCTTAATACCTTGTATGGCCGCCTCGACTGTACGAATTCCCCTTCGCATGCTGCCTACATAAAGTCAGACAACGTGCAGAGTAAGATTGTTCCATTTATTTGGGATTGCTTAAGGAGCTCTAGCGATTAGGCGTATATTTTCCCTAGTTGACATGATTACAAAACCTAAATTTTCAAATTGCCCTAATATTTTTAAAATTGGACTATTTCGGTAGTAAAATATGCATAGAAAGCATCAAAATAGGTTTCAAAGCGATACATTATTTACAAAGCCGTGAAAACTTGCGCCTTCTACTCCCACCCCTCATTTTACGTCTTTAGACTGGGTGCCGTTTAGACGATAGTTTTAGTAAATCCTTTGCAGGTTTTCAAAAAGTAAAAGTGCTAAAATATTAAGGATATAAGTGCCCTTCATTTCCAAAACTTTGCGGTATTCATTCTGCGCATGTGTACGAAATATACTTAAAATTGTGACGTTTGTCATTGAAAAGATGAAACTGGCGTCTTTCAGTTTGTTTTTAGATGCTTTCCCCCCTAGACCCAAGATGCCCTTTGGACAATTAAATGTCGCTATATAAATATATAACATATGTAAATGGCGTCTTGGGTCTAGGACGGGAAAGGGGTTGTATAAGCGAAAGAAGACATTAAATATCTGACAAAATTAAACCACTTTGCAAGATGGTCGTTTTTATTGTACATCAACTGTATAAATAGTTTTACTGTACATAGCGTGGTTCCCTGTTTAACGGTCTAGTTCCCATATATGTTACTGAATAACAAGCACAGTTGATGATCGAAATAAATTTTTATTCAATAAGAAGTGGAGTTATTACATGCATGAAGGAAAACCCGTTTTAAATATACAAATTGGGGGCAATGGTGCATCGACGGCTCGTCTATATACATTTGTTGAATGTGCCTAGTTTCTCCAGTCGTTATTTCAACAAAATAAAACAAACGTCTCGTTTAGGGATATTGCTCGCCTTATCGCTAGAAATTCTTTACGATTTTTGAAAATCAGAACTTGTGCCTTGTTGTCACCTGCTGGGAAAAGGATGACCTCTTGGCTCTCGTTTGTGGTGTCTAACTGTGGGTTTGTCACTTTCCCATTGGTATCCTAGGTCATACTTGATAGTATCGATTCCTGATCTTTGCACCCGTACTTACTTTGGTAGGTCAACGCCACTATTTTGGCAATCAGACGAAATTTTCCTTACTGATTAAGGACATATGCTACTAAATTCTTCCTATGTTGAAATCTGTTCAATATTTTGCATGCAGTTTGTTTTATGCATGGGCTATCCATTTTTGAAATAAAAAGGATATGTCACCGTGCTCATTTGTTCGCAATCTCATCTTGGAATTTGCAACATTTGACCAATTTTCTAAACAGATGAAAAAATAACGCTAGTCCTAAATACCGAGCTAAAATTGTTGTAATCTTCAGCCAGCTTCTTTCTATTAACTTACATTATTGCCCATGACCTCAAACCTTTTAGAAAATGTGAAAGTTTATTTTTTATCCCAAGTTTTGACAAGATACTGAATAATATATTTTGGCAATTCGTCGAAAATTGGAATTTGTTTTTAGAATAAATCGTATATTGAAAAATCTGATGTTGAAAATCTTAAGAATTCATTTTTATTTCATGGACTAGTATAATGCCTTTCAGAAACAAGAATAAAAATCTGGGGTCACCAAACTAATTCTCTTCCAGGAGGGCAAAATTTAACCCCACCCCATAGATGTCATGCATAATTCAATATAAGAAGTTCCAGAATTACCATTTCGGTCGTTTTGATGATGCCATTTTACTAGTTTGAAGCAATTTAACATTAAAATGCTAAAAAAAGAAAAACACACTGAAAATAGGTGCGCACTTGGGAATCGATCCAGGTTCTCTTGTTTCGTAGCCAGACACGCTAACCACTAGGCCACGAGGACAGGTCGTGCACCGCTTTAAATAAGCGTACAAATAGAAGAGACTCAGCCATTTTCGTCAGCCGGATTTGTAACCGGAGAAATTGTGTACTTCGTTTGATTTCGCCTGAGCTACAATTATCTGTCTTTGGTACTGAGACAATCAGTTCTGATAAAAGGACATTATATATTTAAGACACACTTTGATTACTTTATTTTGTCAAGTAAATGTCGGAACATCGATAGGAATAAGAGTTTCTGAAAGCTGTGTTGATCCGAATCCGTAAAAGGTCGAAAGACAGAACCCAGACAACTTAAGTTGTTTCCTGACGCGAGAATGATGCGCATAAGAATTAGCCGCATGTGTCTTTAACAAATATCTAATTTAGAAAAAATACCTGTTACAGTTATAAGCAGATTTCAATTTTAATAAATGTGTACTTGTTGGACTCAGCATACTAAAATAAGAACAAATAACTCAAGAGTACGCTGTATAATGCAACCAAAATAATATATATTAGGCCAAAAAAGAAACCCCGCATATAAACCATACATTGTATATGTGGGTCTTTCACAAATCTCTCGCAAACGATTTGTCACAGTTTGAAGGCTGATTCTTGGGTTATAGGTCCCTCTGGTTGTCCTGGCTACCACTGTCACCGGACGAAATTGATTGAGCAATCTACACCTTCGGTTTTATCGATCTTGACGTCGCGTCATTACACGATGATGCATCGTTCCAATTTGTCTGAAACGTTTCCTTAGATGTTAGATCGTCCTTTCATGACATCGAAATTTTTGGCCTATCACCGATGGCATAACATTAGCTTATAACATTCTTATTGCCCTTTCGCGTTCAACATGTGCCCATCCTTGTATGGTAAATTAGCAATGTGTAATCTTTAATTTTAAGTTTTAAAATGTTTTCAAGCAGACTGGATATTCGACTAGAGATTTCAATAGTTATAACATGTGTAAATCTCAGAAAAATGAATGTGCACGTGAAAAACTGGAAAATAAAAAATCAGCAAGTACACTGGTTTGGGTTGACTGAGCTCAATAAAACAATCGGAATAATGTGTGGCAGGAATAGTAGCGAAACATAGATAGCAAATAAAAATTTGTTACCCTCATTAAACACGCAATATTTTAAATCTGTATATGCGGCGTTTTTTTTTTTGGCCTAGTATACTAAATCAAATACTACGAATTACCATATGTCTTGTTATATAGAGAATCATTTTAGTTTTGTTTCTGAGCATTAAATCAGCAAGCGCATGGGATTGATGAGCTTATCGCATTATCGAGTAATGAAGGGTCAGGAGAGTCTGCACAGAACCCCCAGACCATTTTTTCTTGCACACCGGATAAAGATATCTAAGATTTTACTATGGGATAGAAAATCTTATCTTACCCATGCTATCTTGCACAGTAAAGTAAAGTCAAGTAACGTCATCATGTGACATTGCATCTTAGCGTATTCAGGGACTTCTGGAAGCTAATTTTAAAATAAACAAATAAATAAATAAATAAAAACAGTGGTGAGCAAGAAAAAGAATCCATTATTCGTGTGAGGGTAAGATAGAAAAATCCGTCCCTTGGGATCACCATTTGTTATCACTCAGCAAGCCTCCTGATGCCAAACGGATTTTTCTATCCTACCCCCACACTAATGATGGATTCTTATATTGCTCGCATACACAAAGTATGGAAGTAGATGAAGACACATACCAAGATTAAGACATCCAGCCCTACTGGATGCGTCAGTATGCGAGTTTATTGGAAACGTTTGTACAAATGAGATAAATGATGACCCGTCACTAATACTGCTACATGTTTATGTTAATAGATTTTGAAGCATTTAAGCACTTGCTAACTTGCTAAATGCTAGTAGTATCCCCCAAAAAGCAAGTTGAAATTACCGTCGCTTGCTATTTTTAGCAAGCGAATACCAGTCATTCTCACAAACTCTCAACTAATTTCCAAATTATGCATAAACTGCTTGATAATCAGTGTAGATCCAGATCAGCTAGCACTTGTGAAATAGCGTGTATCCTGATCAGCCAGCTTCTGAAGAAGCTGGCTGATCTGGATCTACACTGTGTGCAAGGTAGCCAAAATATTTTAGGAAAGGCGTTATTTTTAAATAAATTTTGCCACATATCTTGTCAAACACATATACTATAATTGAACTTCGAGTGAATAAACAAGTTGAACATCAACTTTAGCAAGTAAGAAAATGATTACTTGCTATTTTTAGCAAGCCGTTAAAATTCTAAGATTTGTCCCTGCGATATGTCTTAAAACTATACAGGTATTAGCTGTGACATTGATATTCCATAGCTAAGACACTGATAGTATATGGCTGTAGGGCTGATAGTCTATGGCTATGGGGCTGAAAGTCTTTGGCACTATGGCTATGGCGCTGATAGATTATGGCTATGGAGCTAATAGTTTATGGCTGTAGCTCTGAATCATGATTAGGTCTACTCTGTTCTTTTATAGATTCTAAATTCTCATGAAGTATTGCCTTCCTGTCCGCTTTTGCACTTGTAGACTGCAGAGGTGGAGTTGTTGCACCCTCAATACAATCAATACCACTGTCCTCTTGACCATTATCTGAATGTTCTATTGAACGAGCAATTTGCAACCGTTTAGGATGCGTTTGTTGCCCACTCTTAGTGTGTGTTTCAGTTTCCCTGCCAGTCGCGACATCATCAGCTGCCTGTTTAGAAGTTACATTTCGCTTACCTTCAGATAAAACGTCCAGCGTGTCAGGTCTTGTTGTGTAACAATTGCTGGTATCATTTATTGGTCGTTTACCCAAACCAAGAAGTTTGCAATAAGCCTGAGATATTTTCCTGTGTGTGAAATAATAAATTAACCAATTAATGGATGGATGTAGATGTGCGAAGACCGTAATATAAAGATGCAGTTCATGTGGAAAACTGTCTTGAATATCTAATACAATAATCAATGCATACGGGGCCCAACAAATAGTAAACACTGCGTAAATTAAGATAAATGTTTTCGCCAGTTGAGGCTTTGGTTTAGCAGGGATTGTTGGCACCACTTTACGATTTATTGCTTGGTCCTTTTTAATCTTTAAAATTTTCTTTCTGTGATCTCTTACAAATAAGAATAATCTTAAATAACACACGCCTATGGTGAGGCAAGGTATCCATACAAGGGTCACAGAAAATACAACAGTATATGTAAAGTTAGCCATCCTATTCCAAATGCATTCCAAACTTTTTCTGTCAAAATTGTGGTCACCTATCCCCGCCTGGTTTAGAAGGACGAGTGTAAGACCAATACAGTAGAGTGAACAGCAGATGATGACACAGTTCCGTTTAGAGAATATAACTTTGTACCAGTCAGATCTGCACACGTAGATGTATCTGTTTAGGCTCATCGCTGCTATGGTTACCAATGACGTCACACAAGACACAGTGCACAGGCTCCCAACGATTTGGCATAACAACGGTATCTGGTCAAAAAAGTCTTCTCCCTCGAGTTTGGCTAAAATGAAAAAATGTAGGAGTAAACAAAGAGCAACACATTTTTTAGAAGGTTTGTGAACCATGTGCTGATCATTAACAGACTTAGTTTACCCATCGTATACGGGAAACCCGTAATTGTGTAGATTGGCAAACAGTGAAGATCCTAATGAAATGTCACAGAATGCGGCGTTTTACCAGGGTCTATCTATTTATCTTCCAATACGTCTTAACCCCCGAGGGGGGCGTCAGACGTGTCTGCACTCATTACTTAAATTAAAACAATTTACGAGGACGGAAATACATCAAAAAGAAAATCTAAACATGTACAGTGAAACCTGTGTTAAACGGCCACTCAAAAAGACGAAACAAATATCTTAATGACAAATTGTAGCTAAATGAAGGCCGAAAGTATTGCAGAATGCTCCACGGCGAGCATTCTGCAATACTTTTGACCTGCTTTTAGCGATAATCGGTCTTGTAAACCAATTTAAGGTCGTTTTGAGAGTGGCCGTTTTACAAAGGTTTTATTGTACAATGAAACATCCAAAATTCCGTGTATCAAACCAGGCGAAAGAAACCATCAGCATGTGCGTGAAATTGCAATTGTTTTCTTACCCGTAAGTCTAAAAATATATTTTGGGTGCTCAAAACGAACCGTCTCATTGAGGCGGCTTTTTAGTACCCACAACATATGTTTTGGTTGAGAAAAAAGCAAAAAAAAATATAATTTTAATTCGAATGCACTTGCTTTTGTAACGCGACGCCTGATTAGATAACGTCAAAAAATTGCGACAGTTTATCCTGCGATATACTGTCGGAAATAGTTTGACGTCATTAATAAAGACACATTTCGTTGGATGGCGTGTGGCATTATGCGGCTAGCACCGCTCCAATTTGAGACGAAACTGCAGAAGTACATTAGAATGGGGATAACCATATTCAAAATTTTCATTTGGGGCGGTATATTGTCGGATATACTTTCGGAAATCAAGTTTTACGGTTCCGCTCGCGCGTCGCCGTAAAACTAAATTTCCGACCGTACATCCGACGCTATACGGCTCCGCTCACGCGTCACAGTTAAACTAATTTTCCGACCGTACATCCGACGATATTTCTCCCCATATGTAAATTTTGAATATGGCTATCCCCTAAGTAGTGCACTCTTATCTTATCCGCGAGTAACATATGTCATTACGGGCAAATACGCAAACAACAGTTTGTTAAATGCCAAGGCACACGTATATATACAACAAAGGACATACATTAACAAAACCAACAGCACTTTATTACCTCAGAGAGATTATTGGCAAAAACGGACTACACCCCCACCAAAAAGAAGGAATATAAAATATGAGCTGTGGCATGAGATTTCCAACAATTTGACATTTTGACAAGTGTAGACTCAGATGAGACTGTGCAGCCTCCTTATAAGCTTAGAAACCTCAAATGAGGTTCGGTTAGTAGTTAAACAGTCATAGAATATTTAAGCGACCAGCAAAGGCTCTGAACAGTCTGCGCGTATGCGCAGGCTGGTCTGAGCCTTTGCTGGTCGCACATGCTACATTGTTTGAAATCTCATGCGCTGGCTCATATGTGAGAAACAAATCACAGAACCTAACAAAATTATGTCCAAATTCTTGAAATGGACAGCAACCAAATTTAGCATGGTCTTAAATGTATTTTACTGCTGAAAAAGTCGTCCCAAATTATATGTTGTTTAACTCTCTTATGGTTTTCTAGTATTTTTGCAGACAAAACTTATTCATTAAATAAACGTTGGTTAAAAGATCGCATTCCATCTAGTTTTATATTGGTGTTAATTATACAAATAAGTAATAAAATGCATATCGCTTAAAACTCAATTTTACGTTAGCTCTGTTAACATACTCTGACAAACAATACCATAATCCAATATTAAAAGTAAGAAAGGCCGCAAAGATCAGGAATCGGTACAATCAAGTACCACACCTGACCCAGGATACCACATGGGAAAGTGACAAAAACACAATTAAACATCACAAACAAGAGCCAAAAGGTCAGCCATTTCCCAGCAGGTGACCAGCAGACGCGAAAGCATGACACAAAACATAAATAATACAAGTGATCCACAATGTAAGTACCACCTCGGAACGGTAAGTAAAATATTTCACTGGAGGGCTTAAACCGGTTTTACGGCGCCAACTTCACCCTACTTCAGATGTGGATCAAGACACATAGATGTTTGGTTTGCATGAAAAACCCCTAACTTATCAACCCTTTTTTTTTTTAAAAAAAAATCGCCAATTGCAACGATAGTTGTCTGCTGCTTTTGTTGTGTGCTGAAATGTTAAAAAGCCTTTTTCACAAAAAGTATAGACCTAAATCAGACTGCCGCTGCTGTATGGGCAGTCTGATCTCGCTCCACACTGTTTGCCCTAATGCTTACATTAGGCAAATAATATAAGCAAAAGTATGCAACAAACGACTTAAGCAGATGACATTTTCAGACCATATTTTTGCAAGCGCTTTAAGGGTTAAGTAGTGATCAGTGTACACGTATGTGGTCGCTAATCCCCAAAGCTATTATATGACTTTTTGTAAAGGCGGCACCTCATGAATGCGCAATTAGGACTGGTCAACCTTAGACATAGGTAAAACCTGAAAATGAGGCGTGGTTTTATTCAAAAGTAACTGCATCATCTTGCGTCATTACCTTAGTATAGACGCAAAACTCATTATTTAGTCCTTAAAACGCCGGCAAAATAACTGCATCTGAAAATGTCTATACAACATACTATGATAAACATAGAGGCAAACATTGTGGACCCAGATCAGACTGTTCCTACAGGAGCAGTATGATCTGGGTCCACACTGTTTATCTATGAGGCTTAAAATAGTTTAGTGGACGACATAAAGATACAGTTTGTGATTATGCGCTTTAAGGGTTAATAAATGTGAGTTCAGTGTGCATACGGTTAGGATTTTCATGAAATGCACGCACGTTTGCGCGGCTCAAAAAGCTTATTAACTTTTTACCAAATTATAAATAAAACCTGATTTCCCCTTCTCAGCAGATGAAATAGCTAAGCCACGCCCAGATATGAATATTAAAGTTGCCGCCTTTACAGTTAGCGAAAAGTCAAGTAATATGTGGTCGCTAATCTCTAAAGTTACAGAAATATTACTGGAACAAATCACTTTAACCATCATAAGCTTCTCCCTATTATTTATCAAACTACTGTCGTGCCAACCAAGAGTGACAGTGACGTCATGTTTTGTTTATAAAGTTATTAAGGACTTAGAATCGATAGATCACGTGTTTATTAATCCTATCCGCAGAATAGGATTAATACACAAGTGATCTTTCGATTCGCTATAGCTCAAATCAGTGTACAAGTTTATGTTTTGCTAAACAATTGTAAACAAAATATTACGTCACTGTCACTTTTGGTTGGCACGACAGTAGTGGCTAGTCAAGGGTTCCCGTATACAATACAGGGTTTATACTGAATACATTTATAGTGTTGATTAATTTTATTTAAAGAAGAATCGACCCAAAGCATAATTGTTTGGCAGACTATATGTAAGGAGATGGTCATAGCTAGTGTTGTACAAACTCGACCAAAACACATTGCTGTAATTTATGACTCGCAGAGAGAGAGAGAGAGAGAGAGAGAGAGAGAGAGAGAGAGAGAGAGAGAGAGAGAGCGCGAGAGAGAGAGGGGGGGGAGAGAGAGAAAGAGAGAATTTGCATATTGTGTTGCTAGTTTCTAATAGTACAGAAAACGAATCAACTTACATTTAAGAGGATAATAAATGGCTGGGGTTATCATTAACTGTTTACAACCCATACATATGCACTGAATGCATTTATAGTCCGAAGGACACGGTTAACAGGTTAAAAGTATTTAACAATTCTTTTAACTTTATTCGTGCCCGTATTCAACTTTCATACATTTGGTTTAAAAGGAAATGCTTAGAACTGCCTAGAAACGGGATCTTTGATGTAAAATTATATAACAGAACGTGTCTTTGAACTTTTTCTAGGATTTAATAATATTAAACTGCTTACAATACATTACTACATCTTTTTTAAAATGAGATGGCTACGAACGCGAGTCAAGTCGTGACATATCTATTGAATCCAATATAGGATGCAGTCATAATGCTTCTCATTTATGATAGAGGACATCAAACGATTATAACAAAAATAAGCCTCTCTAGAATATGACCGAGAATGGTCATAATCTAGTTCCTGCTATTGAGAAAAAAGCAGTGTCAAGGTGTATTTGCACCCATTAGCCAGAAATAGTCAAAACAAATAGCGAAACGTCTCTCTCTCTCTCTCTCTCTCTCTCTTCCTGAAAGATAATTCCCAAACTTTAAAACAACACAAAGCATTTCAATACAGAGCTAGTGATAAACCATAGAAACACATATTAGACACATTCTTGTTTAAAAATAAACTATTCTTTTGTCATGCTTTTCAATTATATTCGTGAGTTTCTGTGAGATATACATGTAATTAGTAAATTGTTTTGGTCGACTGTCCAATATGTTATCTGTATGGGACACTCGTGACATTCTCTGTCAAGTTAGCCAGAAAAGCCAGGTTTAGTTATTTATAAAATCTATTCGACAAACACTATCTGGTTACTCCCATATATTGTCTGAGCTTATTTCAAGGATAAGTGTGTCTACATTCCTTGAAACCATTAATTTTGATTAACCAGACAATATACAATTTTAAGCCTAGGTTGTAAAGTTTTAACTCATCTTGTATCTTTCAGTTTGGCTATCCAAACACTGCTTTCGTACGGAACCAGCTTTCGAACGGAGCCTATTTCAGAACGACTATCCGTCCGCCTTGATAGATACGTTGAAACACTCAGTTCGGCTACCCGAACATTGTTTCCAAATACAGCACCTTTAAATACCTAGCAAACATTCAAAGTGGGTCGTGCATATTACTGTCAGTTGATATAACAGCTTATTATCAATTCGTTTGAACGTGTTTGTTAAGGCTATCATGATCAGCAACTCTTGGCGATGACGTTAAAAAGGGTTATCCTTTCTTATCCTGCAATCCATTTAATTTTATGATACATGTAGCAATAGTGGAATTACAACTGATTGGATGTAAGTTTAGGTCACATACCTGTAATAGGGGCAGTGATTGGCTCAATAAGTGGGTGGACGCTCAGCATAGTATTTAAGTTGTAAGGTGTTTCATGATTGGCCAATAGAAATATTATGAGAAGTATATTGTATTTATTAGACGTGTATATCTTTTCTGTACTTTTTGAAACAACATCGCATTGCTTTTGTTGATTACGTTTACTGGTGTGGCTTAGAAAAAGGACCTTGCATTCTGGATTTTTCTTCTCATGTAGGGTGCCCACCTTCATGGCTAAAAAGTGGTAAAACATGGTGGTCACCGGGGAATTTCATTCTTGATTACTGATTGTACTAGGTCCAATCCGTTACTCTGGGAGCATTCTGCAATACTTTTGACCTGCATTAAGCGAAACCCAATTTTCGGTCTTTTTGAGAGTAGCCGTTCTGCACAGGTTTTATTGTACTACAAAGTTTAAAATAAAAGGTAAATGAGTATGAATAGCAAATACCACAATTACACACTGCAGACCAACCAACGACACCGAGAGGAAGAGCCATAGAAGACTAATGGCATCACGAAGACAATTAAAGTAAAGCAATCAGCTCTCTCTCTTACACAGAAAGATGATTGCAAAATTAGAAAGGCCACGAAGTACTGCTAAAAACACGGACTACATGTAATAGCAAAACACTCGCAAACAACGGGAGCAACACTAAACAATGAATCAACAACAACAGAACCACCGCTTTAGAACGAACAGTAACCGAAGCCACATGTGTGTGTGTGTGCGGGGGGGGGGGGGGTTAATTCATAGCACATATAATATGTATGTATACACTTACCAACAATGCTCAAGGGATCCGCAATAGCCGTCACATACAAATCAGAGATTGCTAGATTGACAATGAAAATCATCTCCGCATTTCTAAGCTTCTTATTTGACGCAATAGCAAGTAACGTCAAAATATTTCCTGCTGTTCCAACAAACGACGCCACCGAAAGGATAACGATAACAGGAATAGCTGTCCACGGCTTTGTCCGGATGAACTCATGCTTACCAAAAGCACCAATTGTAAAACCTTCATCTAACACACTCTTCACAATATTGAAACGATCTTCAACGTCTGGCAACGTCAACGTTATACCACCGTCAGTTGTGGTGTTAAGCGTTTCAGTATTATTCATAATTTGTGTTATTGATAACTCACTACTGTCCTGCCAACGAAGAGTGACAGTGATGTCATGTTTTGTTTACTTAGTTTTCAGGGACTTATAATCGATAGATCACTTGTGAATTAATCCTATCCGCAGGATAGGATTAATACACACTTGATCCATCGATTCGCGTTAGCTCAAGAGGAGAGTAGAGTCCTTGCTCGATAAGAGCAGTGTTACGTAGTTGGTCAGCTTATGATACTTTATTCACCTGATTGGACAAATACAGGTTTTTATATCATACTTCAAACTGTAAATCTGTTTCGTCACTCTACTCTTAACGAGTACGGACTCGACAAGCTAGTGTTTTACTTAAGAATTGTAAACAAAATATGATGTCACTGTCACTTTTGGTTAGCACGACAGTAAAATGTATATTTCCAATCATCACTTATCAAGCACATTGTTAAGAAGTCAGTCTTCCATTTAATACAATATACATTCAATTAAAAATCCAAAAGACAATTTGAAAGCAGATTTTTTCCATACAGAAACACTATACCGTCTTCAATTATTCTGTCTACATAATCGACATTGTCTTTGAAGAGTCATATTTCCTAAGAATTATTTTTCACGGTTCCAATCACCAATTTCATGCATGAACATCTCGCTTCGTCATTAGATGACAGATGTGTTTTTCTAATGAAGAGATTGATTTTCTGACTCTTGTAGATAATTAGGCGAGCAAGACTCTGTGCTCACTGGCACGACTATCGTATTTGATTGTAATTTCGATATTGTCTTAAAGTTCAACTGACATGATCGTAAGAACTACAGATCGTGTGATGGGCCCACCGAGCATGGCACAATGGTGGCACACCCAGTAGCACAAACGGAAAATACATAAAACACTATTAGAACAACAACAACAACAATAACAACAATGCAAGCAACACCGCAATAACACCATCACCAACAATATTGCACCTATGTACCTAAATGTATTAAACCTTTATGCCCTAATAGAGTCATCCTTCTGACTTGATACAAAAATGGGATGGTCCATTGTATAATTTGAGGGGTTACAGGTTATTATTCCCAAATAAAATTGTATTTCTTTCTCGGAAGATCGTTTTTGTTTGATCAATCAATATAGACACTGATCAGAAATGCCGCAAAATTTCATCTGGGTATTCATTGTTTGCCAAAGACGCAGTTTGGAGTCACTTAAGAAATGAATTCGATTTTTAGAATGTTCATGGAATCATGAATTCATGAAAGGCTTCGCGTTAATTTTGCAAGAGACCTAAAGTATTCCTGATTCCATGAACATTCCAAAAATTGACTTTTTTGCTTATGTTTACATTTTATTATAGATATCTAAAATACAAAAAGAAATGTTTTTAATTTAGGAATTAAAACAGTTTTGTATTTTAAATATAATCGTATTAACGGTTTAGTCGGAGTGTAAAATGGAAAAGCGGAACAGCCAGCTTGAACAAGGACAACTAATGGAGCAAATAAGAAGCTTGTTTTGCACGTGCGACTCAGGTGTGGCTCGCTGTCAATCATAACACCAGAGACGAGTTCAACAATGCGAGCGCTGCCAAGCGCTCGTTACACTGTTGTCAGGCTTTACACATTACGAATAAAGATAGGTACCAATCAACGAGCGCTCGGCGAGCTCATGCATTGTTGAACTCGCCTCAGTATCACTTCTGGTGAATGAGGCACACTTCGAATTGAAAAATAGTTCCTACTATAGTAAATATAGTTAGATTCGAATATCGATAGTCGCTACTATAGTCCTACTAGAGATTTACGGTGGGTCAGAGCAACGTTGCTCTAGTAGATTGTCTGGTTCCCTCCTCTAGCCCTATCTAACAAGATGGGTCAAGATCTGTCAGTAGCCTCAAAATAATTTGTTTTAGAAAATAAATACTCGCTGTGCTCTATTTGCGGTCCTGCTTATTCGTAATTGTTAATATTAGAGTTGGCTGTGCAGTATATGAACATTATTTTCGTCTGCAATGAAGAATTGAAAGGGGGCATGCAAGGCTATTTTAAGCTCCCATGAGCCATTGGCTCAGGGTGAGCTATTGTGATCATTGAATGTCCGTCGTCCGTCGTGTGTCGTCCGTTGCCCGTCGTCAACAATTGCTTCAAACAACATCTCCTCCTAAACTACTGGCTGGATTTTGACCAAACTTGGTAGGAATGATCCTTATATGACCCTCTTTTAAATTGTTCAAATGGTTTCGGTCCATTTGCATATCTAGGTTAAAATAGATTTTCAAGATGAAACTTTAAAAATCTTCTTCTCTGAAATCACAAGGCCTAGAGCTTTGATATTTGGTATGTAGCATCACATAGTGGACCTCTACCAAGTTTGTTCAAATTATAGCCCTGGGGTTAAAAATGGCCCCGCCTCGGGGGTCTCATGGTTTACATAGGCTTATATAGGGAGCAACATGAAAAAATCTTCTTCACTGAAACCACAAGGCCTAGGGCTTTGATATTTGGTATGTAGCATCACCTATTAGACCTCTACCAAGTTTGTTCAAATTATAGCCCTGGGACTAAAAATGGCTCCACCCCGGGGGTCACATGTTTTACATAGGCTTATATAGGGAGCAACATGAAAAAAATCTTTTTGTCTGAAACCACAAGGCCTAGAGACTTGATATTTGGTATGTAGTATCATCTAGTAGACCTCTACCAAATTTGTTCAAATTATAGCCCTGGGGCTAAAAATGGCCCCGCCCCGAGGGTCACATATTTTACATAGGCTTATATAGGGAGCAACATGAAAAAATCTTCTTGTCTGAAACCACAAGTCCTAAAGCCTTGATATTTGGTATGTAGTATCATCTAGTATACCTCTACCAAGTTTGTTCATCTAATAGCACTGGGGCCAAAAATGGCACTGTCCCTGGGGTCACATATTTTCATTGGCTTATATAGGGAAAAATATCGAAAAATCTTCTTGTCTGAAACCATAAGGCTTAGGGCCTTGATATTTGGTTTACAGCATCACCTAGTGGACCTCTATCAAGTTTGTTTAAAATTATGCCCCTGGGGCCAAAATGCCCCCCCCCCCCGCCAGGGTAGCCAGGGACATGGTCAGCTTTCTACAGATACCTTTATGTAAGCTTTAAACAAAACTCAGGTGAGCGCTTTAGGGCCACTCGGCCCTCTTGTTTTTTTTAACTTGGCAACCAACTAAAGTTCCAACTGCAGCCGTTCGGATGTAAACGTGCGCGCGCAACTATTACGTAAGAACTTTAGTAAGAACTTTAGTTCGATTCGAAGTGGGCCTGAGTTTAATGTTCAAAGCGTATTGCACGGGCAAGTGAGCTTGGTAGCTGTCAATCTATTTTGTGTAATTCATGAGGCTATGAACGGTTGCAAAAATCTAAAGATTCATTAAAGGATTACTTCGAAAATGTAAATATTAGTTTATAAATGGTTAAACAAAATATTTAAAGAAAACACTTGTAGTAAATCAGTAAATTCTAAGAAGACACACGGTTGGAATATACTCGCATATCGCTTCCTAAAATTAGCAAAAATATCTAATAAAAAAGGGTAGCCAACTCAAAAATAGTAAGTGAGTATGATCAGGAATGCCACAATCACAAACTGCAGACAAAGCCATGTCACCGCGAGGATGAGCCACACAACTATCACGAGCTCTCTCTTCCCCATCAAGATGATTGCAAAACTAGAATGGACATAAAGTAAAGTAAAAAAAGCCCAAAACAGTTACAGACTCCCACATTTGGAACAACAATAAACAACGAATCATCAACAACATAACCACCGCCTTAGAACGGACAGCAGCCTAAGCCACCGATGGGGGGGGGGGGGCTTAAATGCATTTTGCTGGTACTAAATATTTGCCCTAGATTCTGCTGTTGTTGAAGTTCAAGAAATGTTCAGCTCGCATGGATGCCTTCTAACTATTTCAATGCATCATCATGGATAAACACTCTAATCAAATTAACACACTATGATGAAACAAAGAAAAGGGCACACGACTCACAGATAGACAGAGCTAAAGAAAACCTCAAGTTGAGCCGCGGTGGGTCCAGCTACAGATAAGCATCAGGCACCAACCCACCGATTAAAACTTTACGTCAGAGCCGTCATAGAGTCTGAGGCCTGACCCACCGTCGTGCAATTAAAGAGGAAACCACAGCTATAAATCGTGATTGGGTTTAAAATCATGCTTGACATCCAAGTTATATCCAACCTTTATACAATGTTTGAAAATCTTTTTGAATTGAGAACAAAAATTAGGTTTTCTAACAATTCTTTTGAATTTATATACTAAATCACAATAGAATATAGATGCTTATATGCCCCGTTGCAGAAGAGTTTTTAACCCAATGTTGCCATTTTCTACGATAAAAATAAGATGTTCAAAAGTGTCTACGTCTGGTATCCTTGACTCTTCTATATTATTTGAGCCGCGATATGAGATTTCCAACAATATGGTATGTGCAACTAGCAAAAGCTCAGAACAGCCTGCGCATACGCGCAGTCTGATCAAATCCCTTTGCTAGCCGCTTTCTATGCCTAAAAGGAGGCTGCACACGCTCGTCTGAGTCTAAACATGAAAAAATACCACATTGATGGAAATCACATGTCATGGCTCATTTGCCATAGGGAATTCAAATGCACCTTACCAGTATTTTTCAAGAATTATCTGACAGCATGTTTAATTAATAATTAAACCTCTTTAAATGCATATGGTAGTTTTGTTTTGCTAATACATTATAGGGAAATGTGTATAACGTGAACCCATTGCAAAAGTGCACACCCAGGTTTCATATTATGTACATTTAACTTGACTGTATCTGTACATTGACTGCTTTCTGTTACCGTATATGAAGGTGAACACGGCTATTTTAAAAAAAAGATTCAACTTTTTATCAGATGGAAATGTCAGTCATATTTTTCAGAGCAATCGCTACAGAGTCGTCTTCTTGTTATAAAATGGGTTCCAAAGATGGTCACGAATTAACGAATTGGTTAGATAATCGAGCAACAAATCTTAAGTAAAATCCAACAGTACTTTACCCACATCATACCACAAGTAGCCTATATTGGCTTGACTTGCTTACTTTCATGGCTTAAAAGAGTGACATCAAAGATATCAAATGTGAAGGCTAACAAGCAGTGTGGTGCATGACAATGAAGATATACGGCTATGAAATAAATATCATAAATGAGCCAGTGCCCGAGATTTCCAACAATTTGACATTTTGACAAGTGTAGACTCGGACGGGCCTCTGCAGCCTCCTGTTATGCTTAGAAACTCCAAATGACGCTCGGTCAGTAGCTTAACATTCATAGAATACTCAAGCGACAAGCAAAGGCTCTGATCAGGCTGCGCGTATGCGCAGGCTGGTCTGAGGCTTTGCTGGTCGCACATACCAAATTGTTGGAAATCTCATGCACTGGCTCATTTGAAATGATCATTCGCAATGGTCACATGCAATAAATGTACATCAACAAGCTAAAAAGCAACCTTTGGCCTCGAATAGATCTTGTGCGGTGAACAATGGCAAAGATCAGCCTTCGCATCTGCACAGTCTGATCACCCGCATTGCTATTAAAACTGATACACGTAATACATGTTGCTGCACTTGTTGCATCGTTTTATCCCAAAGTAGAAGCTAGTCTACAAATCTGAGAGGAAAGGTTTCCGTTTACCTAGCCTGTGATACTGTAAATTCTAAACTATTCTTGAGAATTCTATTTCGGGAATAGCGTAAAATTAAAAGTTCACGACTGGAGCGTGATTTACATACTAGCGATTAGAAATTCGCCATATCGAGATGGTTTGCTGTTCGGTCAAAGATCTGGTTAAATGGTTATTGACAGCAACCGAAATTTTACTTGGAATGGGTTAACAGTGCAGGGAGGTGAAGCAGGAAAGCTGGCGATATTTTTATGTGTGTGTGTTTAACTTAGTCCCTTATGAATCGAATGCTGCAAAAATGAAGCAGAAAGAGGTTTTTTGCATTTTTCGATCATTTTCGAGGTATAAGAAAAAAATAACGATATGGTTCACATCTGAAGTGTTTTAGAGTTCGCACCAATAAATTACAGAACCTTTCATAAAACACTCTTGATGTGAACCATATCATTTTCTTCTTCTTATACAAACGTACCCCGAAATCGGTCGTAAAATTTTAAATCTCTTTCTGCTTCAATTTTGCAGCATTTGATTCATTAGGGAATTCATTATTTAATACACACACATAAAAAATTATCGCCAGCTTCATCTCCTTGTAGTGTAAACCCATTCAAGATATAAATTTGGTATCTCATCAATAACTTTTTAACCAGGTCCTTGTCCGAAAGTCACATAAGATTGGCATGTTGCTGTCATTTTTCCGGGGTATCTGCTTCAAACCCCATGCATATCTGACCAGTACTTAACGGAAATATCAAAGAAAGTCTTATCTGAATCCAGGATTTTTGACAAGCGTCCGCCATTTTAATCCTCTAAAGTCACGTGATACTCCGCCGTGAGTGAACCCTACAGATTTGGTTAGAGAGCCTGTTTTGTGTAGAAGCCCGAAGATACAACTGCAACTGTACTAAACATTATATTGTTGACAAGATTATTTACCCTGCTGCGCCCCTGTGGTACACATGTGGAATACTCAAGAGAATAAAATACTGTTAAAGGATCCTCAGTAATTGTATTCTGGCCCACCTCAATGACCAAAAAGGTGCCTAGCAATATGTAGATCTATATGTACACTGTAGTCATACCACTACGGCAGTTTGGG
Source organism: Loripinus fragilis (assembly GCA_964019695.1). Taxonomy (NCBI): domain Eukaryota; kingdom Metazoa; phylum Mollusca; class Bivalvia; order Lucinida; family Lucinidae; genus Loripinus; species Loripinus fragilis. The sequence continues at coordinate 83,678,142 of OZ026516.1, forward strand.
TCTCGTCACTCATTCCGGTGTTAAGGTAACTTTCTCATCATGCTCAATTTCTTCATTTAATCACAGATCAATGCCCGAAAATGCTTGGTTTCCGATTAATTTTTATTCATCAAAGTCTCATTGTATCTTTTAGCTTTAAAATTATATGAAAGCTTTAACGTTTGATGTCTAGGCATGAAATAACTAATTACGGTTTCGTCATCGTGGACAATTAATCAATGACGAAACCGTATAATTTTGACGAAACCGTAATTGACAATTTTTTAATATAACTGTACAAAAACACATTTAAAATCTGATTTTATCTCCGATTCGGCAAAACAACACAGAGGTTGTTAATTAGACTACACAATCTCGAAGCAAACATATTCGAAAGTTCTCAATTTGTCAGCCTTTATTTGAAGGTAATTTTACTATAACACCGGAGAGGGTGACGAGACCCAAATTGCCGTAGTGGAATGACTACAGTGATGTAGGAGATTAAAAAGATTTAAACATGTAGTTGACCATCAATGTCTCCGGGATACTGACATTAAACAAACTTTAACATTTATCACTAAGGAGAATATAACAATCCACCATGAGCGTCCATGTAGGATAGAGATATCTCACCCGAGGGGTCGGAAGTTTAACCAGGGACGAGGCTTGCCGAGTCCCTGGTTAAATTCCGACCCCGAGGGTGAGATTTCTCTATCCTACATGGACAGGCTCATGATGGATCGTTTTTCTCCCACTTTTCGAAGGGTTTTTGTCAAAACATAAAAACTCCATGAAAACCTGAAATTTCTAACTTTTTACTCGTTGGGTTTACATTATTTCTGAATTCACGAGTGTTTTTATCGGGCATTAAAATGGGTGTAAACATAGTTTGCATCTTGATATTGTCAGGAAAACACCTTTGGAGCATTAGTTAAGTTGCAATATGCAAAACAAATTCCTGCTTGGCACCCTGTGCCATTAGCGTAACATTGCCGTTTTCGTCACGTGGCGCACGTTCGGTGACGTCATCAACGTTATATGACGTCAGTTAGTAACGCTTAACCTTGCTTGGTGCCTTTGGGTTACCTAGGCGCAATATATTGGTCCTTTAAGCATCCTTTTTCGGGATAAAAGAATATTTAACAGTGCCCATGTAAGAAAGCAGTCACGTGGTCATGTAAGATAAATAGAATCCATCATTGGTGTTCAGTGGGGACAGAAAAATCCCAACCCGAGGGCCCACCGTTCCAGTGGGAAACGAGGCTTGCCGAGTTTCCCACTGAACGGTGGACCCGAGGGTTGGGATTTTTTCTGGAACCACTGAACACCAATGATCGATTCTTTTTCTCATATACCACGACCGTACGATACAGTACTGTGTAATATTTATTGGTGACGTCACTGAGATCGATGTTTACAGTCAATGACGCGCGCTGTTCAAATCAACTTGAAACGGCGAATAAACAGCGCATTAAACAATGAACAAATGGTTATTTCATCAAAATGGATTTACAAGAACTAGATTATCAGCCACAGTAACTCAGTAAGTAATTTTGTTGAGGAAAATGTGTGTGTGTGGTGTGTTTTTACATCGTCGAGGCTCCCCGTCCCGGTGTCAGTCACTCAATGCCGAACAAAACAGGCAGGATATATGTCAATCGCAATGCACTCAGCATGTTCAAAGCATTGATTAAAGGTTGTAAAAAAGGCGCAGTTGAAGGACGACTTAAATCGCTGAAAATTCAACATAGAATATTTTCCTGAATGACAACAATTCAACTTTCGTTTTCGAAGGAATACAGTCATGCGCCAAAAATGTTATCTCACATTAGCAACCGGCCGCGTGTGGCTTATCTCGTATTAGTTACGCTTATCTCACATGGGTAGCGATGTGGGACAGATTTTTCCGACAGAGAGCTTACACAGGGATCACACGATCTCGTATGCGTTGGTATGTGAGAAAGAAATTTCTTACATGAGCTGACGGCCTATCTTATATGTGCAAAGGTGGGAGAAAACATGTTTCTCCCATACTCCCCAGTCCCTAATGTTGAGTCGATTCGCCACCAATGTTTTCATTATTCAACCTCAGCTATCTTTACGAAACAAATGAAGGTTCTGATTCGCTTGCATTGTTGAATATCAAATAAATGGTCATTTCACAAATGGCACATCAAGCTTCTAATGCGCTACATAAGGAAATAAATCTGTAAGTGTTTTGCGTGGGCCATCTAGAGTGTTTACCAACAAGCATCTTATCACATAGATAATCGCGTCGTTTAATCAGCATGCATTGCTTAAATCAGCTAAATGACTCAGTATCGCAGGTAACGTTCGTTTGTCAATTTTTATATTCTTAACTCTTGATCATGTAATAAGAATACCATGTTTTTATTTACGCAGTAGACAAATAATTTTCAAAAACATTGCAGCCCACGTATTGGATTTTTTTTATTCAAGCCATTTTGGCAAAATGATTGCCTATGGTGTGTAAATTACAGATAAGATAAGGTAATTTTATTTCACAAGAGGCCAACATAACCGAAGAGATCTCAATAAGACAATAAGGAATAATATCTCTCAATTTGGCGTCTTGCATTCCTGTTACATCCTAGTCAACAGTGAGTGCCCCAGCCAAACAAGATGTTCATACATGTTACTTATCACTGCATTCAAAATGAAAATTTGACAATTTAGATGATAACTTTGGCTAAATGGGAGAATATTTATTGTGGAAGTCATATTATTAAATTTATTGAAATTGCGACTCATTAAATACACTTGTTGTATGGTGTTTATACAACAAATGTGTCATATTACCAATATGATCTTGGAGTCAAAGGTGAATGTCAAGTATACTAAAATCATAAAGCCGCTCATTTGCGACTGGGGGTCCATATGATGCTAATGGTGTGAATTTTACAACAAATGTTTCATCTGTTAGTAAAAAGTCAGGGTTACATATACGTAGATGGGATGTAGGAAGGAAAACGTAAAACTGTTTGACGTTTTCTACAATGATGGCAAAAGGATTGACAATCCTTTTGGTAAAACTACATGAATAATTTCCTTGTCCGTTCAAAAGTTATGTGTAATTATTTACATACATGCCATTTTCTACACATGAGTTATTTTCCCTGGATTTCGTTAGATATTATACAACAGTGCATCATTCTGTGTGGCCACTGGAGATTTAAACGTCTTCAAATACATTACACAATGACAGATTTTAACAAAAGCTAGACCTGACTCTGATTATCACGTTGAATACAACCTTCCACCAAAGAAATACCTATTAACATGGAAAGCTTTTAAAATATCCAAACGGATGTATACTGTGAATTGCGAACTTTTTATACATGCGCGGATCCAGCAAAATTTCTCACGGGGAGATTGGGGGGCTGATTCCATCTTTGGACCAGCATGTGTCCAACAGAATTTTACCAATACAAAATTTGATACTTTGGGAAATTGAGGGGGCTCCTAACACCCGGGCCCCACCTATGAATTTGCGAATGCTTGACTCCAGTGTAGTGTTATATGTTATGTTTCGTGTCAATACGACTTTGTGAGTCAATATTCTCTTTTTCAGGAGATATTAATGATGTAATTGATTTTGAAAAAAAATGTATAGGCATTTAGATTTCAAAGCGGAGATATATTTAAAGTTGATATTTTCTGAAAATAGAAGAAGAAACAGTTACCTATTAGCATTGTGATGTAATATGGTATTAAATTGAAAACCAGAGGTAGCATTTGCCAGGCAGACTAACAAAAAATTCCAGCTGTTAAGTTTTTAGAACTAATTTTTCGCAATAACTTTTTTTATCTTCAATTTTAACAAAATGTGTTCGCGATGAAAAGTATTCAGGAACATCTCCGCCAACTTCTCCAAATTGTTCCAACATCCTAGATGCTGCAGGTTCCTCTGTGCTTAGATGCACTCTTTGAACAGCGCAAATTAACCAAGTCTAAGATGTCAGTCAAAAAGTTACAATGCACCGCCCTAATTCAATTACTAAAGCGATGGATGGCTTGTTCAAATATAATAGAAATCGCGCCTGATTTAAACGTACGTTTAGCTAGTAGGGTCATCTCAAAACCGTTCATTTCATAACACGTGCATAAGAGAAAAATTGCACTTCATGCTATAACCCAGCCTTTGTTCCTACAAATGAGCTTGCTTTAATTTGATTCTGCAAATGCACGGTAAATTCTGAGTATGTTAACGGCAGTTTTATGTTATGCACCGCCTTTGAAGAATGGGATATGCACCGCTTCAGAATATTTTTTTGAAACTATCCCTTTCTGTCACGCCTATACGAATTATACCTTAGAAATTTAGGACGAATTCAATTTATTGCAAAATCCTCATCTATATACACAAAAATCTGTTTGCGCTACAAGCACAAGACCTTTTGGAGATGTTGGCAGAAATTCTCCTCTACAACTTTTATCGCAAACACATTTTGCTAAAATTAAAGACAAAAAAAGTTATTGCGAAAAATTAGTTTTTAAAACTTGACAGCTGGAGTTTTTTTTAGCTTGTCTGAATTTATCATTTGAGCGATACGAATACCGAATTCTATTGGTTTAAAAAAATTAAATGGAATATGAAAACACATGCGCAGATCCAGAAAATTTTTCAGAGAGGTCCAACTCTGATAAGTTTTTTTTTAGCTCAGGTGAGCCAGTGGCTCATGGTGAGCTATTGTGATCGTTGGATGTCCGTCGTGCGTCGTGCGTCGTCAACAATTGCTTCAAAGGACATCTCCTCCTAAACTACTGGCTGGAGTTTGACCAAACATGGTAGGAATGATCCTTATATGACCCTCTTTAAAAATTGTTCATGGTTTTGGTCCATTGCATATCTAGGTCACACAGGCTTAAACAGATTGTCAAGATGAAAACTTTAAAAATCTTCTTCTCGCGAACCAAAAGGTATGTAGCTTTGATATTTGGTATGTAGCATCACCTAGAATACCTCTAACAAGTTTGTTCAAATCATTCCCATGGGGCCAAAAATGTCCCCGCCCCTAGAGCTTTGATATTTGGTGTGTAGCATCACCTAGTGGACTTCTACCAAGTTTGTTCAAATTATAGCACTGGGACTAAAAATAGCCCCGCCACGGGGGTCACATGTTTTACATAGGCTTATATAGGGAAATCATGTAAAATCTTATTGTTTGAAACCATAAGGCCTATAGCCTTGATATTTGGTATGTAGCATCACCTAGTAGACTTCTACCAAGTTTGTTCAAATTATGCCCCTGGGGCAAAAATTGACCCCGCCCTAGGGGTTACATGTTTACACAGGTTTATACAGAGAAAACTTGGAAAAATCTTCTTGTCAGAAACCATAAGGCCTATAGCCTTGATATTTGGTATGTAGCATCACCTAGTAGACCTCTACCAAGTTTATTCAAATTATGCCCCTAGGGCTAAAAATGACCCTGCCCCAGGGGCCACACGTTTTACATAGGCTTATATAGAGACAAACATGAAAAATCTTCTTGTCAGACACCATAAGGCCTAGAGCCTTGATATTTGGTATGTAGCATCACCTAGGACACCTCTACCAAGTTTGTTCAAATTATGCCACAGGGGGCAAAAATGGCTCCTCCCCGGGGTCTCATGTTTTACAGAGGCTAATATAGGGAGAAACATGAAAAAAAAACTTGTTTTAAACCTCAAGGCCTAGAGCCCAGATATTTGGTTATGAAGCATCACCTAGTGAACCTTGACCAAATTTGTTCAAAATATATTCCAGTGCCAAAAATGGTCGCCCCAGGGGTCACATGTTTTACATAGGCCTTTTTAGGGAAAACATGAAAAAATCTTCTTGTCTGTAACCATATGTATTTGGTATGTAGCATCTACTAGTGAACCCCTGCAAAGTTTGTTCAATTCATATCCCTGAGGCCAACATTGGTCCATCCCGGGGATCACATGTTTTACATAGGCTTATATAGTATCACCTAGTGGACCTCTACCAAGTTTTGTTCAAATTAAGCCCCTGAGGCCAAAAATGACTCCGCCCCTGGGTCACTTTTTTACATAGGCTTATAGGGAAAGCATGAAAAATATTTTTGTTTGAAACCATAAGGCCTACAGCCTTGATATTTGGTATGTAGCATCACCTTATTGACCTCTACCAAGTTTGTTCAAATTATGCCCCTGGGACCAAAAATGATCCCGCCCCATTGGTCACATGTTTACACAGGTGTATACAGGGAAAAACATGGAAAAATCTTCTTGTCAGAAACCATAAGGCATAAAGCCTTTTGTATTTGGTATGTAGCATCACCTAGTATACCTCTACCAAGTTTGTTCAAATTATGCCCCTGGGGCCAAACATGACCCTGTCCCAAGGGTCACATGTTTTACATAGGCTTTAATAGGGCCAGACATGGAAAAATCTTCTTGTCAGAAACCATAAAGCCTAGAGCCTTGATATTTGGTATGTAGCATCACCTAGTAGACCTCTACCAAGTTTGTTCAAATTATGCCACCGGGGGCAAAAATAGCTCCGTCCCGGGGTCACGTGTTTTACAAAGGCTTACATATAGGGAGAAACATGAAAAATCTTGTTTTAAACCCCAAGGCCTAGAGCCTCGATATTTGGTACGAAGCATCACCTAGTGAACCTCTTCCAAATTTGTTCAAAATATGTCCCAAGGCCTTAAATGGCCTGCCCCGGGGGTCACATGTTTTACATAGGCCTATATAGGGAAAACATGAAAAACTCTTCTTGTCTGAAGCCATATGGCCTACAGCCTTGATATTTGGTATGTAGAATCACCCAGTGGACCTTTACCAAGTTTGTTAAAATAATGGCCTGGGGCAAAAAAAAGCCCCGCCCTGGGGTCACATATTTTAGATATTCTTATATAGGGAGAAACATGAAAAAATCTTCTTGTCTGAAACCACAAGGCCTAGAGCCTTGATATTTAGTATGAAGCATAACCTAGTAAACCTCTGCCAAGTTTGTTCAAATCATATCCCTGGGGCCAAAAATGGCCCGCCCCGGGGTCACATGTTTAAAATAGGCTTATATAGTATCACCTAGTGGACCTCTACCAAGTTTGTTCAAATTAAGCCCCTGGGGCCAAATATGGCTCTGCCCCAGGTGTCACCAGGGACATGGGTTTCAATAGGTACCAATGTAAGCTTTAACAAAACTCTGGTGAGCGATTTAGGGCCACTTGGTCCTCTTGTTAAGGTAAACCTCCGAAAGCGGGCAATTATCGACCTGCCAACGAATCGCCATTGAAATTGTGTTTCGCTGGTGGGCCGATAATGGGCCATTTAGATGCTGGCTTGGTAGCTTTGTGATTTTCTGGGAATCTGGACCAGTATTATTAGGAAACCCTATAAATCCGTGATTTTTCATGTGGTCCGGACCCCTGTCCTCCCCTCTGGATCCGCGCATCAATCAAAATGCAAATTAAATGATGATTTTCTATTTGAGGGAGTATAATGCTCTATGGTGTAAATGTAATATATTTCAGTAGATAGGTTTTATTTTTGTACGAGGGGCATTTGGAAAGTTTCTTAGCATGGTCGTATATCTCAGTAACCGATTTACAAACCCTATCATGATTGGTATCATTTTAAAGAGCTATCTTTTCTCTATGTTATGGCACAAATTTCATGAGGATATTACAATGCAGGCAGGATTTTTTTTATTGTGAATACATGTACTGTTTGTATACTGGAAAACCAAAATTTCAGTGGAAAATATAACATTTTACCTTTTGAAATGTGTGCAGAACATTAACAATAGGTCAGGAAATTAGATAATTTTGTACCATTTGGTAGGCCTTAATCTGGTACAATTATTATACAATTGATGACCGAGTTGGATGTTTCTAATAACAAAATACTGGAACAGCAATACCAAAATCGTCTAGAAAGCCAAGCAATGAGCTAATTTTTCAACTTAAAATCGCTTGTCACAACGCACATACATGTATTTTGAAAATATATAACCGATAGTAGTTTAAAAATGTTGTGCGTTGATATTTTTGTCAAGCACACTTTATGCTCTTTGTATTGAAACCAAAAGACATTTTGCAAACCAGAACAAAGCGAAGATAACTCTTATATTATTACCATGGGGCACAGTAAGGTTAGCTATGGGTTGACGTTCTGGTTCATTTCAATTGAAAACGTTGGCAAACAAAAACGTAAAAATACTTTGAGAGTAGAAATCAATTAATTTTGTGATGGTTAACGCGATACCATGAGATGTTCTTATGCCATCGACAAAATGTTAGGAGTTAAGTTACCCCACCCATTTCTTGAAAAGTTGGGGTAGCTTTATTAGGAATAATTTTCTTGAATACAGAACTAAACAAGCCACACTTTTTGCGCGACGAAATGAGTTTTATGCATTGTTCGCTACAAATAATGCAAAACACACACTCACAAGGCATTTTTCGTACTCCTGTAGAGACACAATTTATAGCAAAAGTATGAAAAAATCGAGAAAATTCCCATTTTTGAAAGTATACCATTTCTCTATTAGTCAATAATTTTCCAAAAGTAAAGGTGTATTTCGTGCAAGCAGTGATCGCGTAATACATTTTAATAAATATTAAGTTGGCACCTAATCGTTAATTTGTCATACCATGATCGTAAATAAGGTCCCCGATGTTCCTTCGTTATTTTACCAATATTTTGCTTAAAATTTCAGCCAGTGTATAAACCCTGCTCAGTTTGAGCATGCGCTGCACGTGCACGCCGAGTCCTTTTTCGACAAAAATTAAACCATCAAGTAGTCGTTGAATTCTAGTTTCCAAAAATATATTGTTTGATAGCATTTTATCACAGCACTGTGGAGTTATTATGCCATGCTAAGTACTTTCCAAATGCCCCTCGTACATGTTTGCATTGATGTTAGAATGTGCGACTTAATGCACGAGGCATTACTCTTTTATCTTAGAAAAAAAACAAATGCAGTTAGCAGTGAAACAGGCTATGTGTAGTCTATAATTGTCACTAAAAGTTGAGGAAACAAACAAGACTTCTAAAACTGAATATGTTGCACCCCATGTACATGAGCCCGTGTAACATATAACGAACCGGCAAGTGCAGCTGCAGAGGGTAGCGAGGTTTTGGTCTTAGACACTAGATACATATACTATAAGGTTATCAAGCACAAAGATGCTGATCAACCTGCGTGGTGCGGAAGCTGTTCAGTGCCTACAGTTCTGTCATAATATGCAAGATGTCAAAGGTCATGTTTTATGATGTGGCACATATTTTTTTATAGAATTTGGTTTCTTAGAGGCATTACAATAATGTTTGAACAGGCAAATCATACAATAATTTGGCTAACAGGCTTCTCCAAAAAAGGCGTATTGGCGCCAGTATTTTATGGCGATTTAGTTTATAAGTTGGAAAACCTAATGTTAGTGATCAATTCAAAAACATAGTCAAACGTTATAAAAAAGGACATAACATGGATATCATGTGCAGCCTGCATGTCTGCTTGTAAACCCAAGCACGGTTTATAGCTAAGGTTTCCTCTTTAATTGCACGACCGACGGTGGGTCAGGCATCAGAGACAATAAAGGCCTTGACGTAAAGCTTTAATCGGTTGGTTGGTGCCTGGTGCTTGTATTTGACTGGGTCTACCGTGGCTTAACTTGGGGGTTTCTTTAGCTCTGATTATCAGTGAATCGTGAATTGGCTTAGGCTGCTGTCCGTTCTAAAGCGGTGGTTCTATTGGTGTTGATCCATTGTTACTTTTGCTCCCATTGTGTGTGGGGCTTCCGTGTTTGTTCCTTGGTTTTGTTATTTAGTACTTTGTGTCCTTCTAGTTTTGCAATCGTCTTGATTGAAAAGATCTAGTTGCTTTACTTTAATTGTCCTCCTGTCGTCTTGTGACTGTTAGTGTTCTGTGGCTCTTCCTCATGCTGCCATGTAGTTATTGCGATATTTTCCTAATCACTTACTTCTTTTGCAGAATACCAAACCGCAACATTATCAGTTGCTACTTAACCCTTTATGCGCCAATCGCAACAAAAGTCGTCTTCTTTTCTCGTCTGCTAAAATGTTTAAGAAGCCTCTATGGCAAACAGCGTGGACCCAGATCAGACTGCTCCTATAGGAGCAGTCTGTTCTGGGTGCACGCTATTTGCTTCTATACTTAATTTGTCAGTAATGTTATGCAATTATCTGCACCAGACGACTTCAGCAGACGACATTTTCAGTCACATTTTTTTCTTGGCGCTCTAAGGGTTAAATTTGCCCAAATCAATGCTAAAATGATTTTTGACAAATTTACAGCATTTTGAACCTAAAATGTGAAGTGTTCAAATAAAGATTAAAAATACTGAGAATTAATCAAAAGGACAAATTTCTGTCTTGAACCTCTTCACAAACGCGTACAATATGCCTGCAAGATACCGGCAAAGTATTAATAGGATATTTGACCCGAGGTAATTTTACAAAAATGTACTTCATGTATCAGAATTATTGCAAGCATCTTTCATTAAAAAAAAATAAGTAACAGCACTCTTGCAATACTAAAATTTCAGCCCCTTTTTATGTTCCTACTAAACATGGTTTTGATGATTGTCAGGATGTGGTTGCATCGTAGATACAGAGCAGAAACCATAAAATGTTGAAATAATTGGGCAGCCTGAAACCAGTATTTCCACCTAAATATGATTTGCAAAGTATACTAAAAATCAACCATACTCATATTTCTATGGTGAACTTATTTCAATGATCTGTTCATATAACTAAACTGAACATAGGTCACCATTGTTATCAATGGGAATTAAAACGATAGGCAAATAGGTAGTTCATGAAATCAAATAAGGAAATTAGCTGGCATGCAAATATACACTGAACCGAAGTTCTAAGTAGCCACTTTTCGATTTATTTTTTTTCTGACAAAGCCCTAGTGATATTGAAATGAATTTTTGCCCAAGTATGTGCATTGTAACGGACTAAAGTCAAGCAGTGTTTTGGAAGAGTTTTCTATCACTTCACGATTTTTGGGTTCAAAAATGCAAAAATCAACTTTTTGAAGAAAATAAGCGTTTTGAGTCCAGTTTTTATCGAATTCAAGTTCAGGTGATTGCAAACCTGCCTAGTCGACTTGAAAAAACAACAAACACTTGACATTTTGCTTATGACAGATTTTTTATGAATTTTTAAAAATTGATAATTTTCCAAATTTTCCCAAAATTTCGGAAATCATAATCAGCTGCACAGACTAAAATCATTGTATGTGTTTTATTTTATGCTAATAGGTTTGACAAAACACCATGCAACTTGATGAGCCCATTTTCTAACGATATTTTTTACTAATTTGGTATCCACTTCCGATTTTAACGTGAAACTTTAAAGGTCATTTAAATGGCATTTGTTAAAGATTTCTTTTAGTATTTAAGCAGAACAGTTACGTCAATTCATAATAAAGATCCCTGGAAAATTGCGCTGCTTTGACGCAGATAATAAAGCGTACAGAGTAATGCAAAGTGCGTATGTAAACTGCATGGTTAAACTAAAAATCCCTTGATTAAGTTGTTGACCGTGGCTGTTTTCATGTTAACGTAGAAGAGAAATGGAGTGGTTAATTGTCAAAAACACTTTTGATTCTTTTCATCATATATCACAGCTGTTATAAACATCTTCAAACTAATTAAAATATAAATGGATAGCGTATCTGATGAGTCTTATATATCACACTAAAAAGTGTGACTTTTTGAAATGATGGTACCTTTACTCTGACCTCGTCTGTGCAAGGTCTACCAGTCATTTCAAAATGACATAATTTGCAGAATCTAGACAAAGCCCTTGGACCTTTTATACAATTTAAATTTTGAGACAGCGATTTTTTCTTTCTGAACGGGAGCAAAAATTGTATGGTGGCTACTTATAACTTCGAATCAGTGTATATTGACAGGCATTCTAATAATAGTTGGCAGTTTGGGATGTTCAAAAGAGACAAAGACAAGGGACATGATAATTGCCAAGTTTGTAAGTGTAAACTTTCCACTTTTCCCCTTTGTTCAGTAACATATGTTGTTGTTACACATTGGAATTGCCTCATAGGCAATTCCAATGTGTACCTATAACATATGTTGTTTTCAATAAATGAGTTATTCACCATAATCTGTTTACAAAAATCTCAACTACTTTCACTTTTCAGTGAAATGAGCATGTAGAAGTGAACAAGTGTTCATGTAGTGTAACATGCACCTGCCTATTTGTTTTGCTTTTGACATCTTATCTTGAGACGTTGGCCCAAGGGGTAGTTGTGCGGTTGTAATTATACAACATCCCGCATTTAGAAATAAAGAATCTTCAGTTTCGAGGAAAACTAATTAGAAACCAGAGCCTAAACAGTCATAAATCTCAAAGGATATAAAAAAAAGTACTGCCTCATAATTACCATGATGTTTTAATGATGATTAATGCTGGAAGAAATTATTTCTACATGTTTTTATTCAGGTAATGTGTGATTGACCAATTTTAAAATCGACAAAACGTAGGAAATTAAGACAATCTGATTTTCAGTTCAAATAATTGCTACGTGTCAACACATTCACAGCAAGATTAGCGTTGGCTCTCTCGTGAGAAAAACTCACTTCTTTGCTGCATACATAATATCATACTCTATGAAATCCTCATCTTCTATATACGCAACCTTTAAATAAGTGCATATACGTGTATAAGTACAAATATATGCACATTCAATCTGTTAAAACATTCGTAGTTATATTGAATTGATTTTATTGGTTTGTGGGGCTTGCAAAACGTTTCTACGCTCAGATCAGAAGTTGAGGAAATGAAGAGGGTCAATATATATACTTTGGTGCTCTTGCACTGCTTGGGTACATTATATAACCCTCCTTCTGAATAGTCAAATACTAGGACATACGGAGTCAAATTACCCTGGCCTTGTACTGCTTGGTTACATGCCATTGTCTATCTTTTGAATAGTCAAAGAATAAGACATACGGAGTCGCATCAAAAATAGGACATACTATAAGGAGTCGCATCAAATAATGGACATATGGAGTCGCGTCACGACCCTGACCTTGTACTGTTTGGGTACATGCCATTTTCCATCTTCCGTGAAGTCAAGTAATAGGACATATGGAGTCGCGTGACGACCCTGACCTTGTACTGCTTGGGTACATGGCATTTTCTACCATCTGAAAAGTCAAATTATAGGACATACGGAGCCATATCATGACTTTGTACATGTAACGGTCATTAGCTGAATTGAGAACTTTGATTAGCACCAGTCACGATTGTAGCAGAGGATATTTTTGTGACATCTTTCTCGATTTTAGGTACAACAAGACCTGGCTGTTCATTAGAATCATCTACTAGATGGCAATAAATAGAGTCGTACTAAATACATGTACCACAAGGTATCGCAAGGTGCACAAGGTACCACAGGGTAGCGCAATGTACTTGTAGATAATAATATCGCAAAGTTGGGGTTTGGGGGTACCGCAAGGTTGGTAAAAATGCAAAGATGCATATAAGGCAAGATACAGTGGAATCAAGAGGGGGATCTAAATGATGACAACCTGTAATAAAATGTACCATTTGTAAAGAATGCATACATATTCAGGTTAGTAAATATACATGTATATACAGATGTAAAGAATAATCAATCAATGAAGCTCCAGCCCTGACAGTAAAATTTTAAGTCTCGATTATCCCAAGTTGTTTTAAAGCTCTGTCGACTCATTGGCACACATTCATCATGAATCTGTTGCTGACACTAAAAACAGCATAAACAGTTTGTGGAGTACTCTTGTCACACTTAACGCATGGATAACGCACTTGTTGTCTAATGGCTCAGTTGTAGCATATATCTCTTTCGTTTCACCATGCTTTCAGTTAATGTATAAAGTGGCAATGATTCGAAGTACCAAAATAAACAACATTGTACTATTATTATCTACCTTGCGGTTCCAATATAAACAACCTTGCGGTATTATTATCTACCTTGCGGTACTAATATAAACAACCGTATGGTACCTTGTGCACCTTGCGGTGTTTAGTACGACCGCGTGTTATATCAAGTCTTATCTTTTCTTTTATAGGAGTTTGAAAATGGGTATGCTGCAATGTTTAATCACCAATAAAAAGCTCAATACGAAATACTAACGCAGAACGAACATCAGCGAAAAACAAAATGTAATAAAATATGAGAATCGTGTATGTAAAATTAATATTTGTGTGTACGACTTTCCAGTGTACGTACAGTACCAAGACAGTCTCACAATGAAAGACAAACCCGCCCTGATAACCCCTGCACGGGGCCTTCTAGTCTGCATAGGCTCCGAAAAGAATCACTGGGCACAGGACATTTTAGCGGAAAAGTCAAAGGGGCATAGTGGACATTTGAGCGTTTTAATAGTGGACCATTGAGCGAAAAGAAATAACAGATACATGAACACCACCGTACAGGTTAAATGAACAAGCATTTTGGTCCCCTGGGATTAACTCTTTCTTTTGTGTGTTACAAAAAATTAAAACAACCTATTACACCAATACAGGAAAGATGAACGTATATGTACATGTACATGCGCCATTGTCAAAAGCTGAGAAGGAGAGATGCCTGTGAATTGTATCAGAAATATCACTAGAAAGGGTGTCATTGTTTTAACATCTGGGTTTTGAGCAGAGGGTAACAAGTAATTGAACAGAACAAACTTTGACCTGGCAAGGCAATACGAATCCGCTCAAAAGGGCTGTTTTCCATTACGCATTTTTTGCCGCTCAAATGTCCACTTTTATCCGCTCAATTATCCTCTCAATCCGATCGAATGTCCTTCGCAAGAATCACTATGTGAGATTTCGGTACTTATTGCATTCACAAAGTATGGATGTAAATGAAGGCGCAGACCAAAATTTAGACCTCTAGCTTTCCCTGATACGTCAGTATAGACGTTTATTAGAGGCATTTGCGCATATGCGATAAGTACATGTACTAAAATCGTGTTTACTTGCTCAATTGTTAGTTCCGTGAAACAAGCGTGCAATAACAAAATCACGAAACAAAGAACATACGATAATATAGTAATTGGCAGTCTTTGATAAATATCGAACCAGGAGGCAACAATTAAAGACAGGGTGGTACAACAGCACATTCATAATGTTTTGAACCGGGCACAATCTCAACAAGCAGTTGCTTATATGTCGCAGCGCCATTGTATTGGTCTTTGGTTCGAAAACGTTACTTTCTGCATTCATATCAGATTTTTTCTTTAACAGACAGCACTAGAATTGTTTACCTGGTACACGCTTGTAGTTAACACATTCACTGTTCAAGAATAGCCATTCTGTAAGGTACTGAACACATTTACTGTTCAAGAATAGTCACTCTGTAAGGTGCTGAACACATTTACTGTTCAAGAATAATACTCTGTAATGTACTGAACACATTTACTGTTCAAGAATAGTCACTCTGTAAGGTACTGAATACATTTACTGTTCAAGAATGGCCACTCTGTAAGGTACTGAACACATTTACCATATTTACAGTCTGATAATTATGCATTCAGCAATAAACACTTTATCCCAACATCCCTGATTCAACTGTAATACTGAATGTGTGTATTGGTTGAACATTCTTGGAGAGTCCAAATCACTCTATGCGTACTCTTCAACTCTCCGCAAGTAATGCTTACTCACAACTCCATCTATTGTCAATGTCTGAAGAAGAAACAGATAATCCTGCAAGCGTTCATGTTTAATTGAATGTATTAAGCGACTTGGAAGAGATGAAATGCGATGCTTATCTCTTTAGCAACGTGTTTTATCTTTTGTTTGTTTTGTTGCTTTACGTCCCAAGTAAACAGCTATGTTCATTGCGGGACGGTCAGTTCACCTAACTACATATTTACCTGTGCAAGCTTGAATATAGGGATCACACATGTCTTTTTCATGCATTAACATTTGCCGGGACCGAGGATGATGTTTGAACACGAGGCCGATAGGCCGAGTGTTCAACATCATCCGAAGGAGCTGGCAAGTTTAAATGCAAAGAAACAAACATGTGTGATCGTTATCCTTGCATATTTTACCTTATTCCAGCTCAATTGGCACTGAAAACGCTGCCAAAACATTAAATTGTCCATTTTCTCAGACTGGATTTCTCTAAACAAAATGGCGTCGGCTTTGTACTTTCGAACGCCATAACGTCATAACCGTACGCAACGTTTTCGCGAACAAAAACATAGGTGAAATGATCAGTCTGACCCGCAATGCGTTCCGTATATAACGTCATGCAAATAATGCAGGGCTCATTTTAAGTATTTTCAAGTTCAGACCCATGTTCAAACAGCACGTGAATCTCCTGATTTGAACATGGATTTTCGATCATTTGACAATGGGTATAAACAGCTATACGAATAGATATCTATGCAAGAATAAGCAGTTAACCAGTACTTCGTGCACACACATTCGCTTTTAACTGATAACAACCCTTCTTGAATGATTCAGCGGAAGGGAGGAGAATGACCATAGAAATTATTTCATGATCAATCTCCACGAAAGTATGGGACCAGGCCGGGATCAAACTCGCGAACCCTGGAACTGCAACGGAAAATATCGGAAACACGAATGTATAGTAAATTCATCAATAACCTGGTGATCACCAAGTTCACTATTAGACTTTTACACGTAGTAATTTGGGCCCACCTCGAATCGAACTATAGTTCCTACTATAGTAACTACAGTTCGATTCCAACATCGTTGTCGCTACTATAGTGACATCAAGAACCTACTAGAGATCAACGGTGGGTCAGAGCACCGTTACTCTAGAAGCTTGTCTGGTTCCCTCCTCTAGACCTATCTAGCAAGATCGGTTCAAGATCTGTCAGTAGCCTCAAAATAATTTGTTTTACAATCAAATCCTCGCTGTGCTCTACTTGCGATCCCAATCATTCGTAATTGTTAATTAGATACACATCCTTTTTGTCTACGATGAAGAATTGAAAAGGGACATACATGGCTATTCAATTCGACCATATTTGTTTACTTGCCAACCAACTAAAGTTGCAACTGTAGCCGTTCGGGTGTAAATGTGCGCGCACATCTATTACGTCAGTACTTTAGTAGGAACTATAGTTCGATTCGAAGTGGGCCATGGTTTATTGTTTAGGTGCATGAGCACCTAAACACAATATATAAGGTGAGAATTAGAGCTGTACCATGGAGGAGCATGTGACCAAATGTAACCAATCATGGGACCTCTGTCTAAGATTAAACTGATGTCATTTGTAAATATAGATTGGTCATTTTCTGGTTTCCCAGTCTATCTTGAAATTCTGATTGCATCATGTTCTTCAAAGATTGACCTAGGCCGACCTGGTATGACATTTAGCCACTATTCTGCTGAAGAGAATAATAAGACAGTTGGTCAGTCAGAAATCCAAAGTAAAAAGGGAGCTTATTAAAGCACAGATAACATGAAATTATACAAGTTACACTGATGCATGGATTTTGAAGAGGCAAATAGTCAAGTAGATTCTTTATGTGGTGCCTTACCCAGAGATGATTTGGGAATGCATAAATGCATAAAGTCTGACATCTCTAAGGTCACATACCAGATGAAATGTATGGACCCTTTGCATGCTAGTCCTACTGTTAACCTTTCAGACCCTAATCAGACTAGCAAAATGTTGGTTGTCATCCAAATCCAAACTGTTCGACATACTTATGGTATTGGATGGTACTTTAAGTCTAGACTGGCATCAGTCCTGAAAACAAATTGATACACCAGAAAAAATAAGAGTATCTTTTATTTTCAGTTGGAGGTATTAGACTGGCCCCAGTCAAGACAGAAAAATCCCAATTTTCCAATCAAGCACTCTTACTAAATGGTTGCAACCTTTTGAGTGTGCTAACAGATACAATTGTAATGACTAATTTGTTCAGTGGAATGGAACAGTTTGTATAATTTTGGTAACAGGTATTTTGAGGATCCTTATATATTTCTCTGAAGTTATTTTAAAACAAAAGATAATCCTCTTTTAGCTTACCTAGTTTAGGACTTCCTTTATGCGTCTGTTCATCATCAGTGTCATCAATATATACTGATTGACAAAAGAAACGCTATAGGTAAAATTCAAAGCCATGTCACATCAATGTTTATACATTAGGTATAGTGCGTCCAGCTAATAGAGACTGGGCGTGTCAGACAGAGCGCTGTCAAACACTGTCAAATAAGACTAGTCTACAGGAAATCGGGTGTAATAGCCTATATACGCTTTACTCGTGCAACCAACTGAAGCGCAGACGACAAGGGTGACCAACTTTATACGTTAGCATGCCTGGTAAACGTGTATCTTTAGTATGCTGCTGGGGACCTGCTGCATTTCATTTATCGGGATGGATATGTTGTGAAAGTTTTGGGGGAGGGTAGGTTTGCACTTTCTTCAAATTCTGTCTGTATGGCAAAACTGGTTTGATTTTTAAGCCTAAATCACCAATAATGATTAAGCGGGACAAGGGTTAAGTATCTGAATCATGAAAAAGGGCATACAAACATGAAATTTGGTCAGCCTCTTATAATCGTTCATTCTGGCGTGTCCAGAGAGACTAGATGTCTAAAATTTGTTTGAAGTCTTCTTCAACTTGCATACTTTGTTTATGCGAGAAGCGAAAGCCCTGGCGAGATAATGCGTACATGCAGGCTTGTCGGAGCCTTCGCCACACGCCAATGTAATAAGAACTATCATCTCGTGTGCTGACCAATTTATAGTATATATTTTCCATTGCGGACCATTATTTTATTTTCTTATACAGTGTTATAATTTGAATAGTTAAAATTTCGAAACATTGTCAGAGTGCATATATCTAGACTAGTCAGTCTCCTTGTTATCAAAATTAATTCGAGATGCCTTTTCTCACAATGGACTCAAAACTACAACAGGTATATACAGGTGTACAGCTGTAAAGCGTTTCATGGGTGAATAAATACACTCTGGATTAACGATTTTTAAATGGAAATGTCCACGGGTGTGTCTTTGCTAAGAACCGCCCAGTCTCTCTTAACTGGTCGGACTATAATAAATGTAAACTTGGATTATTTTTTACTTTTAAATGCATGATAGTGTTGTACCTCAAAATGTACCGCAAAGGAACAGATAAGCCGCTTTTTGGGGGTATTTAAGCAATTAAATTTGTGAAAAAAGCAATTGTTTTCAAATGAAGGGGTAACAAAAAGGAATTAAATTTTGGAAAAAGCAATGGTTTTATAAATGAAGGGGTAGCGAAAAGCGATTAAATTTTGGAAAAGCAAAAGAAAAAACAAACTAATCTAAATATGAATATATCCACTGTTAGCACACTAAGTGTGGTAGCCAGTTCAAGCCTTTCTTTTGTTGTGATGTTACTAAGTCTCCATTGAAGTTTGATACTTTAAGCAAGTCATTTGTCAGTTACTGGCTAAAGTATTTGCACAAAGTACTTAAAGTCACTCAATATGTATGTTTCTTCCATTACGAAAACTAAGATGATTATTTAAATTATTAACTAAGATTATTAGGTACTTTAATTACAACTTATAAATAAGCAATTTCAAAAATCTATGTTGGGTAAAAAAATATTTTAAGCAATTGTTTTTGGAAAAAGGCATTTCATAAAAATCGTGTGGGGTAAATACCCAATTGAACTAAAAGCTTATCTGGACCTCTGTAACGTCAGAGAAAATTCAATGGGTAAAATCAAAATATGGAAAATTGATGTGTGGTTTATTGAAAACAAAAACATCAATATTTTTAGGGAGCACACAAATTTTTGGTACTTTATGGTTTGGTTAAACCCTATAAAACCTACCCAGCGGCTTAAAGGTCTAGATTTTGGTCAGAATTTTCTACATGTAGTAGCGAAGGTTCATTCGCAAGAGCTCATGCTCGATAATACAATCTGTACAAATAATCTGTACAAATAATCTTTTCAAACACCTATTCTGCCTCGGACCCAGTATAATTGGGTCCCAGATTCTGCTGACTCTAAGATTTGTTAAACAAGACCTATTATAATAATAATAAAAGTAAAGGAATGCTGTCATAAAAACAACCTATTTGCCAAACCTAAACTATTGGCGGCTTTTTAAAAGCAGCCAACTTGTTTTCTTAATCAAATCACGAGTTAGTATGACCGAATCACAGACCAATCCATGGCACCGTGAGGAATAGAAATAAGAACATAGACAATGACACAAATATAAAAAGAAGAAAATACATGTATTTAAGGTAAAACAATCAGCTCTCTCTTCACCGGCCTTATGATGGCAAACTTAACCCTTAATGCGCCAATCGCAACAAAAGTCGCCTGCTTTCTCGTCTGCTGAAATGTTTTAGAAGCATATATGGCAAACAATGTGGAACCAAATCAGACTGCTCCTAGGAGCAGTCTGTTCTGGGTCCACACTGTTTGCTTATATACTTAATTCGTCAGTAATGTTAGGCAATTATTTGCAGCGGACACAAAGAACACAAAGAACTTTACCACAAAACCCATAACAAAACACAAAAATCTACATATTGAGCCACGACATGTGCCTTCCAACAATGTGGCATTTTGTCAAGTGTAGACTCAGATGAGCATGTGCAGCCTCCTTTTAAGCTTAGCAACTCAAAATAATGTTCGGTTAGAAGCTTAAAAGTCATAGAATATTCAAGCGACAAGCAAAGACTCGGATCAGACTGCGCGTATGCGCAGGCTGATCTGAGGCTTTGCTGGTCGCACATACCACATTGTTGAAAAAACTCATTTCGAAGCTCAATTATAATGAAAGCAACAACAAACAACAGTGGAATCGCTGCCATTAAACGGAAGGCAGCGCAGCCACTGAGGGGCTTAAAAATTACAAACCGGATCTCCACCCTATATTCTGCGGTTAATTAAACACAAACCAAATAGTTATACCTGAAGGTATAGATGTACCACGACTTCTGACCAATGACCTTTGGGTCTTTCTATTTGAAACGATTGATGCAGAATGCGTAAAATGAGCCAGTCCGGCTGGAGTATATGTGTATGTCAAAGATTTTATAGTAAATGTAAATACATGCCTGAAACCCTTATTCTAAATCAACATATAAATATTGTAAATAAAGTCATGCTTCAAAGCTTTTGGTTTATCTTAAAGCTGCATAGTCTGTAACTTTTGATCTTCTAATTTTGGAAATAAAGTTTCTATTTTTCAAGAATACAGTAAAAATACTCAAATTAGGTAAACATTTTACCATTTTCATAAATATTAACACATTATCACTATCAAAACAACACCATTTCTGTTAAAAATCAACTGTCTAGAATTATTAGAGGGACCTAAATAATTCCTAATAAGAAAAATACCACTTGATTTTATAAGATAATTCGCTTTTCAGCGCAGTTTTCAGCTGTACTGAACATATTTATTTCGAAAAGATAACATAATTCTATTTTTACAAATAATTTAAAAAGAAAAAAAAATAGAAAAATGTTCATAGTTTCAGACCTAGTCTCTTTAAAATACTCACATGAACCATTTCACCATCGATAAGTTCTCTTACAAATACTGCTGGTTTGTCACCTTTGGATACAGGTGTAAACTGTGTATGCATTTTACCACTGCTGTATGTAGGATAACCCTATAAAATATAGTGCTAGGAAATGAATTCAATTTTTGGAATGTTCATGGGATCATAAATACTTCGGGTCTCTTGCAAAGTAAGTGATGCCCCTCGGGCTTCACGTTAACTTTGCAAGTTCATGATTCCATGAATAGACAATAAAATGGATTTATTGCTCATATTTACATTTTATTATCAATATCTAAAATATGAAAAAATAGTTTTATATTTAATATGAAATCGAATTAGCGGTTTTGTCGGAGTGTAACACGGAAAAAGGGAACAGCCAGTGTGAACAGTGACGTCTCGTTGATTTTCATTATCCTATAAGCTCAACAACATGCAAGTATATTAGCATTTTAGAGATTATAGATTATAATTACAGTTTAAAAAAAATATATTATCGACAGGAATCGAGTTTTATGTATAGCTGTATGTGAGCCATCTTTTAAGTTATTTTTTTATATAAACAAAGCCATGTTTCATTACATCCTAGCGGCTATTATCACATGTAAAGTATATCTGTATAGTGCTACATGTATATGTTATGCTGACTGCCTTTTTTATTGTGTTCAAGAAGACCACTTGGTAGAATGGCTTATGAGCTAAAAGTGTATACCTCTTAAAATATTGTATAAATTAATAAAATTAACAAGATATTTATTTTGCACGTGCGACTCACGTGTGGCTCGCTGTCAATCACAACACAAGTATCAATTCCGGCGAATGAGCTCGGTGTTCGAAGCGTAGTGCACGGGCAAGTGAGCTTTTGGTAGCTGTCAGTCAGATTTGTGTCATTCATGAGGCTATGAACGGTTGCATAAAAGGATTGCTTTGAAAATGTAAATAATGTATGTACAAATTCATAACAAACACACAACGCATACGCTGACTAAAAAGTTTATCCTTTATTTTGCTCTCTCCAAATTCAGGCTTAAATTATGTTCTTGCTGTCATGTGACTTAAGTGTTTTGTGCTATTCTTCACGTTGCCTTAGGTTGGTTTGTGCAGGGCTGCAAAATCTGCGTTGAGATTAAACGCGTGCGATTTTGTTTGTGGGACTATGTCACGTGCTAAGTCGACGTTGCATTGGTCAGTTATATACTATCAGGTAACTTTTGAGTAACATTCTGGGCATGGTTCAGAAACGTCTATTCTTGCACACAAGACCGGGATATCCGCTTTTTTAACCCATGTGAGAGAAATTTATCTCACATACCCCGTACCAACCAATGGGAAAGATAAAAATCGAACAGCCTCACGTTGAGAGACAAGTGGCGTCATTGTTAGGTTAAAGTGATGTGAACATGTTATGTCACCTCTCAGCGTATTCAGGAACTTCCGGAAACCTTTTTTTTAAATAAATATTAAAATGCAGTATTAATTGGTAAGTAAGAAAAAAAAGAAATCCTTGTTTCTGTGAAAATGTGATAGAAAAATCCGTCTCTCGCGATCACCGTTTTGCATCAATCGGCGAATCTCGTGCTGCCAAGCGGTGATTCTCGTGACGGATTTTTCTATTCCACCCTATCCATTGTATTCTGTCTTACCTTTGCTTTTCTACCAAGATGGCTGACGATGTATTCCTCACCCAATTTGATGTGATTTTTAAAGGATATAAAGGATGTTTTCACTTCTATTATTATCACGTCGTCCTCCACAGATATCGTCCATGTAGGCTTCACACGGATGAGAATTTTCTTCTCAATATATGATACTCCTGAAAGCAAAACGGGAAGTAGGCACTCATGCACAGATCCAGGGAGTGACCCCCTCCCACATGGATAATCACAAACGTATAGGGTTTCTTTGCAATACTGGTCCGGACCCCCTTGAAAATCACAAAGCTACCCGGCCAGCATTCAATGTTGGGCCATCATCGGCCCGCTGGCTTAATGACATTTATTGGTCCGCTTTTAGTGGTATTTAGATCCTCTCTCTCCATTGACAAATCTTTCTTGATCCGCGCATGGCAACCCTCGGGATCCTCGATATAACTCTCCACAATAAATGGTACAGCATGTTGTGTTTCGGTCATTCATTTTTGATATACAAGACCTGTTTCATGTTTATTGGAGAAGACGGTATTTCCCCCTTTTGCAGTTGCATCAAAATAAAAAGGCAAGTTTTGCTTGTTATAAACATCGGACGGGTTACTGGCATGGTCATATAGACAAAATGACAATTTAAGAGGGATGTTATGGATACAGGATATTTGCCATTTTCAAGAAGAAGACAGTTTATAAGGGATACTTCTCTGTATGGGATATTTGGTACCCCTCTATACAAGCCTCATTTAAAACATAACCATGACAGAGATCCCAGACGTACATACCTAGCCTTCTTTTAATGTTTAAGAGCTTAAATGGTGTATTTTGCATGAAAACTCGAACTTAAATGTTAAGTTTTCTTAGTTGATTAGGGTAACATTCAAAAATTCAAATGAAAACTATTTAAGCACCGGAATTTGCTTGACAATTGGGCTTGATAAGTTCTATCATACAAGTGCCAAAATGGGTGTTCCATGTAAAATATTTTTTGACCAAATGTTGAAAAGAAACTCTGAAAACTAAATAGGCTCTCCACAAATGCGTATTTAAATGATGAAGTCTGTTAATTCGAGTTTTCATTTGCTTAAAATCCTGTTCTGGTCATTGCTATTGAAATTATTCGTAAAGTTATTGAAAATTGAGATTGCCATTGAAATTATTCGATGATGCAGCAAATTGAGCAAAAAAAATCGTAAATCATAAAAAATTGCTAAATATATTGTGCATAGTGTAACCAAACATGTACTTACCAGCCGCATCGAGGTAATTTTGATAATTCTCATGTCTATCCAGCTTCCATGTTCCTTCAAATAGTTCTTTGATCTCCGCACGCATTTTTCTTTACTTTCACATTGATTTTGGCATAAACTCGGACCCAGTATACATAAACTAACATGATAAAACAGTTGTTTATAAATGAATACACACGTAATTACATATAAAGGATTCTAAACTGCTCACCCATGAACTATGAAACAAGTTTACGTAAATGGTTCGCTTCATTTGAAAACAAAAACAACCCCGCAGCTCTAGATAATGCGAAAGTCTGACGTTATTTTCTAAGGGTCGTTGGTTCGAGGCTCAGCGGAGCCACTATGTTGTATCATTGATCATTATCTTAGCACTGGTTCAACCCAGGAAGACAGGAAAACGTCCCGACATAACTGAAAAATTGTTGATTATGATGTAAAGCATCAACACAGATACATACAAAATATGTTTCGCAATACAAAGACGTACACTTGGTATAGATGAATATTGCCAAAAAATCATGAGCAAACATCAAAGAAGCATATGATTTGCGTATTTTTTTTCGATTGTCGCCAAAGGTATATAAACAAATGCAAAATGCTGATTGGATTATTTTCTGATTTAGTCAGTGTCAAAGATCACGAGTAGATAATTATTTTAAAACGATATATCTCGTAATGTGCAAGATCTACACTGGGGTATTGGTATATAGAGAATACTAGGTGAGTGTCTTTTGATATCAAGTTTACCAGGCAAGGCTTTTAGAACGCATGTTGACATCGCGAGGCTTGCCGAGCGATTCAACATGCGTTCTCAAAGCCGAGCCTGGTAAACTTGATATCAAAAGACGCGAACCTGGTATTCTATTTCAGTTTGCCCATTGTTGAACACTCTTCAAACTAGCGATTATGACGTAATTTTTTATTTTTGTGTTGTTTCAGCGTCATTAGCGACGTAATACAAAAAGTGCAACGTCATCGTGACCTGATAAAGGTAACATGCCGTGAGATAGGAAACGTTTATTAGGTTATGTTGAAACAATGCAGTTAATATTAGGGGTGACTGATAAATGGCTATTCTGGCAGACTGGAATAGACTTGAACGTGTTTCATCCACTAAAGAATGAGACTTTCTTCATTGTCTGAAGATCTGCATATGCATGAAGTTAAAAGTCACCCCAATAATAGTATGACATCTTACCAATTTAGAAATAGAGTCAATGTGTTTACGATTGTTCATTTGCCAAAGTTACGGGAGAGTTTGCCGAAGGACTTGCAGACACGTACTGTAAGCACAATGTTTACTGTCGTCGCCCTGGGCCCTGTCACCTGTTAAACTAACGGTACCGGGAGCCAACTCAAGACAGTAAACATTGAAGGCATTATAGCCACGTGTTTATTACTTTTTGTATACCCACAGTCATTCAAAATCTATAACACTCGAACACATATACATTTAACCTCTTTTTATTATTTTTCCAACAAATAATGTTTGAGCTACATAGAATGGTTTTGAAAAAGATCTAATTATGCATAACATTTATTTTGGTTACCTAGCAACGGAGTTACTCATAGTGCCATAAAAAGCACCAGTTTGTGTTGCTATGGTAAAGGTTTTAGGCAAGGATATCCTACAAAATGTATGCTTCGGTGCAGCTTATTGTAAAACACTTTACGTATACCACAAAAACCTTGTACAGTTTATAAAGTCACTTTTTGACACAAATCCATCGGTAGGGAAATATATTGTACTCAAAATGAAGCTTTGTTTGAGTCACTGCTTTACGTACCAGCCAACACTTTTTCAATAATGCTGGGACGACGTTTCCTGCGCTGAACCAGTTAAATGTCTTTCTCAAGGACACACTACTTCCAATGAGGCTTGAACCAGCAACCCCTGGATCTCAAGGCGAGCACACTACCACTAAGCAATTGCACTCCTTTGTACGGCAAACAGATGAATGTACTCTGGTCAAATTGGTTAAACACTTAAAACATCTGAAATAGACTTGAAAGTCCCTCCCCGTCACGAATTATACCAATGTGATGGTAAGTTCGTTAAGCCTCATAATATTATGTCATTAAGGCATTACATCACTAAATACTATTATTAAGATCTCTTTGATGATGACAATCATGCCGCATTATAATGTAGCCTCTGACATATATACAAGACTCAAGCTTCTAAGTAGGTCGACGACACAAAAGTCACCATAGATGCATGTATGTATGCGCCTGTTATCAACATACAACATCGCCTGTTATGGGGCCCCCAGGGGTTTTGGGGATCTGGGGAGAATGGCTATTTATTTTCCGGGAGCTGGGGAGCACTGGTAATTATTTTAGGGGAGCTAGGGAGCAAGCTCATAATTTTGGGGATATAGGGAGTCTTGCCAAAAAGCAAAAAAAAAAAAAAAAAAAAAAAAAAAAAAAAATAGGAAAAGCCTCCATTTTGTGTGATTTTTTTTTTAAATTTCTTCTGCTTCGGAAATTCTAAATGTATTTATTTTAATACTTACATGCTTAAGAAGATTAATCTGAGAGAGAAATATGGCAATTAAGTTTTCTTGTTGATTTTTCCCCCTTAAAATTGTTGATTTTGAGGTTGGTAATAACATACTTTGGGACGCCCCAGATTGCACCAGATCACACCATTTTTGTCAAAAAATTTTCGGGGGAGCATGCCCCCGGACCCCCCTTCTGACTACACAATGTTACGGTGCCACCTGCACACCTACTATCTTATTATCTTTTTAGGTAATTAGCCCTTTTTAAAGGATTTTTGAAAATGCTTATCAGGTATATACTTACTTGACTTAACTGAATTTAAACAAGCATATAGCCGCTAATAAGCAATTGTAGAAAAGAATTTTTATAGTTAAATGCTTTCACTAAAGTATCTAGAAAAATCTAGTTTAAGCTGTTGGAAAAAACCAGCCCCTGTTTTAAAAAAAGGAAAAACGAATGGTATGTCTCTAAACCTCCAAGCCTACTTAGTCCATGGGCCCGGAGGGGTCACCATGCACCCACCTAAGGGCTCTCTGGGAGTGGTATAATATTGTTCATTGGGCATCCCTCATTAAGAATCAAGATGTTAACACTCGATATCTTGGGTCCCACACGCCATTTTAAAAGGTTTCAAGCTGGCCGCCATAAAAAAAGACAAAATGCCTTCATAGAGTAATATCAGCCTCCTACCATCTGTAATGCTTACTTTTATGAGCGGACCAGCTATATTTAAGATCCTCAGCTCCATTTCTGATATAAAAAGCTAAATATAAGGTCTTAACATACTTTATTAAATATTGCGGCCAATTTGAAATAATAATTTTGCATATTTTCGTAAATCTTAAAAAAGGTTTCCATGAGTGTTTTACAAATACAAATTATAGATACATGTTTAAGTCATTATTAATTTTGGAGATACATTTACTGTCAGCATTACTTTAGCCATGGATTATTTTATTTATTTAAGACATCATCTTCATAATAATGGATAGTCTGCATAAAAGGCTACCCCACCCACTAAATAAGTAGACATTTTTCATGTAAATGAACATAGCTAAACTTCTGTATGCATCTTTCTCACTGATAGTAAAATGAAGTTTACTTGGTTATATTCAGAATCATCATTTTATTGCAGCATACATTTTTGAAAGTTTATTTGGGCCATTAAGGGTGTAGCATACGTTGCATTTTTCATCAAACGCAACAAAATAGACATCTGAGTTCAAAATAGCCTCTGCAGAATCTGTACAATGTATCATTTACAAATGGGCACATGCTTTGTATTTACCTAATAGACAATTGATTTGTCTTTCACAAACTGCGTTGATTATTTTGCATTAATCACAAAGTCGTCTTCATAATGGTTGAAAAAGAATTAATAAGAACACTAGATATAATGGTGGGTTTGATGATTTTAGGGTAATATTAATAATCGCATTTGTCTTAGTATATAGCTACTGTTACTTTACTGATTGTTTTCGATGCGATAATAAGGAGAACACATCACAATGCTAATAAAAAGAGCACTCAAAATACGCCTAATCTTCAAATTCAGATAATTTCAGTGCAGTTATAAATAACTTTTGCATAATCTGAGCTACGTTTATCTGTTCTAGCTTCATCCGTCACTCAACAAAAACATCAAGGAGGTCACTTTCCGTTCCTATTTATGTAATATCTAAATATTCAACTTTTGAATTTGGTTTAAATATAGTCAATTTGTATTATGTGTACCACAACTCTCAAAAGAAACATGACCAACATGGCCTTTTGGAGGAGGACAGATACCCCCATAAGGGAAGTTTCACATTCAACAAATGAACAGGTATGTTTGACAGATGATGATAGCAATATGATGCCCCATTGGTTTGATGGAGACTGTATGCCAAAGGTGTTGATTGACAATGATGATCTGTCCAATCAAGAGAAGTCTTACAATGATAATGACGAAGACTTTGTGATTAATGCAAAATAATGCCACGTATGCTACACCCTTAATGGCCCAAATTAACTTTCAAAAATGTATACTGTAATAAATATTCTTTTTTTCACCATTAATATTATGGTTTATTATGGTTTTAATAGAGTGCAGAACAATATTTCACACCCTCATATTGGTGGCGGCAGATGGGTATTTTGGCATTTCACTGATATTTATATGACCATAAGTGTGCATGTAACTTCACAACAAACTTCTTACATACCCATCCCCTATCCATACATTAGGATATGAGTACGGTTAGGGTATTAGAATAGTAGGATTTGAGTAGATAGCCCAACTATACCCTAGACTCTTCCATACTAATACCCTGTCCTTACCTCCCATACACTAATCATACCCGTATGGGGTCATAACATCTGCCCATATGGCACATTGGTAATGGTAGATATGCGTTAAGGGAAGGGTAGTGTTTGCGTTGGTGCAGGGTAGGGTTCACATTGGGGCAGGGTTGGTAGGGTAGGAGTATGTAAATGGGTAGGGTATGAGTATATGCTTTGGTAGGGTCACTCCAATGGATGGGGTATCCTACCCTTGGACCTACCCTAGTTTCTACCCAATCCTTTCTTATCCCTCATAGCACCATGCCCTTGGAAGATACAAGTAACTGCCAGGCAGTTTATGAGTAGGAGTAGATAAAGTATGAAATTGTGTCTGGGTCAGGACTTTGGTAGGTCAGGACTAAGGGTTGCGTAGCCTACTTTATCTGCATAATAATACTTTATCCTACATCTACTCTCACCCAACCCATACCCAGATATACATCCTGCACACACATCTATTCATAGTATAGTACCAATATGGATATGAGTAGATATGAGGAGGGGTAGGGCAGGGTATGAGTATGGAGGTGTATGTGAGAGTTGGGTATGTATGGTAGAATAAGCAGCACCTTACCATACCCTAACCGGACAGGCCGTACTCGCATTCTACCCATCTTTACTACTCAAATTCAAGTTCTACCCTATTCCAAATCAGTCAACCCACCCTACTGTTGCACAGTGCTTTACCCTATCATTACTTAAACATTTCCTTACCTTACTCATAACCCCCTCCTAATTTGTCATGTCTGGCCCTACCCAATTCTCTCTATCATTACCGGTGTGAGATGAGTTATAGTATGGTAGAGTGGAATGGGGTAGTGTTACATAATATATTATGAGGTAGTTACCCGTATGTTACATGTATTGTACGTTATAAGTTAAGGTGGGGTAAACATAGGAGAAGGTAAGGAATTGGTTTGGTTCTGTAGAGTTGGTGATGACTATGGGTATGATATGGTTGTTGATGGTAAGGTGGGGTAGGGTGGGGTAGGGTAGGGTAGGATAGATATTGTAGCACAATGGTGTGTAAGGAAAGATCAAGAGTAGGACATCCATGCTATAATAGGGTAGGGTTGTTTAGTGCAGGAAAGTGCAGCATTGGTTCAGCTAGGAGAACGGAGGGTATGGTAATGTAGAATTGAAGAGCAGTAAAGGGTGAATCAACCCGGGACATAGACATTTTGAATCAAGTAAATATCAATCTGCCATTTTTCACTACTTTTCAAAGAAGATAAAGTGGTGCTACAGTTTCTTTGGAATATCTGGTTCTTACTAGCTACTAAAATCGGCTACTTTACTTCTTACTTCTAGGTTTTTCCTAAATACTTATGTTAGATTCAAACATTTAAAATGTTGATAGGACTCTTAAATATAGATATGTATTAAACATTAAAATGTATCAAAGTCGATTGTGAGGAGAATAAATTTACATTAATTTTCAGCAGAAGTCATATAATTTTGCATGTTATGTCATATAATTTTGCATGCTATGTACGTTACACATTTTAAAATTATGAATTAAATACTTAAAATGAAAGTTTGAGTCATTTTCATCATTGTGTTTAAGTGGCTATTTAAATAGAGTTGAGCAGCAGCATTTAATTCAAATTAAACATTCAGAATATATAATCATATTATAAATATATTACTTACATTGTCTTCCTAAGTACAGTAGCACTTTAATATCTGGGGAAAATCTGCAATCAAAGTTTGATGGAGCAGCAATTTGATGCGGCTTCTGTGTTAGATTTTTAAAACTCTAAAGATTGATGAAGAGCCCCATGCTGATAACCGAAGCCATTGAATTAAAAAAAACATGTGTTGGTGTTATATACTGGTATGTTACAAATGTTATGTGCACACTCCTCATATTGCGACATGTCTCAGCTGATTGTGCTTTTAGCATTTGGGAATGTCTCAGGCCTAAATAAGTTACATACATTTATCATTTTTGTTACAATTTGCAGCTGAATTTCATGTTTTATTATATTAAAGTGGCCTTTCTGATGTTCATTTTACAGTGTGCTACTAGGTCTAAAGTTCAAAAACTGGCACATTATACAAAATAGAAAAATACTCCATACAGTTTGTGAAGGACAAATCAATGTTCTATTAAGTAAAAGCAAAGTATAGACCCAATTGAAAATAAAACATAGTACCGATTCTGAAGAGGTTATTTGGTACTCAGTCTCATCATGTTTATTTTTTTGAATTTGATGTAAACTGTACCGTATGTTACACTTTAAGGACCCAAATATACCTTCAAAATTTATGCTCCAATAAATGATGATTCTGAAGATAACCAAGTAAACTTCATCTCAATATCAGCGAGATAGATACATACAGAAGTGTAGTTATGTTTACTTACAGGAAAATGTGTCTACTAATTAAAATGGATGGGGTAAAACTGTATGCAACCTATACATTATTATGAAGATGATGACTTTATGGAAAATAAAATACCCCATGACTAAAGAAATGCTGACAGTAAATATATATCCAAAATTAATAATGACTGAAACTTGTAACATATATAAATTGTATTGAAAACAATCATGGAAACTTTTTTAAGATTAACGAAAATATCTGAAATTTGCATTTCAAATTGGCCGCCATATTTAATAAAGTATGTTATGACCTTTTAATTAGCTATATATATATCATAAATGGAGTTGAGGATCTTAAATATAGCTGGTCCGCTCATAAAAGTAAACATAACAGATGGTAGGAGGCTGATGTTACACTATATAGGCATTTTGTCTTTTTTCATGGCGGCCATATTGAAACCATCCAAAATGGCGTGTGGAACCCAAGATATCGAGTGTTAACATCTTGATTCTTAATCAGGGATGTCCAATGAACAATATTATACCACTCCCAGAGAGCCCTTAGAGGGTGCATGGTGACCCCTCCGGGCTCCTGGACTAACTCTACCAGGTACAGCAACAACATTTTAGTTAAGGATGGCCTCATATAATGCATTTCATTGAAATTAATTATATGTCATGCATTCCAAGGCTTTTATATGTCATGTATTTCATGGCAAAGACCTGTCTTTACATGTATAAGACAAAATATTAAGTGATCATTTAGTCATGCGCTCTTATATAGCTTCATAGTTTTTAAGTAATACTATGTGATTTTAATTCTACGGAAAGATAAATACATTTTAGGGAGAATTGGCTTATAGTTTTGGGGATTTGGGGAGAAGCTGAACTATTTTTAGGGATTTGGGGAGCAAAGGCAAATATTTTAGGGAAATGAGGACATTATTTGCAGGGAGACGGGGAGATCAATGCATTATTTTCAGGGATCAAGGGAGCACAGACCCCCCTGAGGGGCCTCTGTTATGAGTCTAGCCTTTTTATGGGACATAGCAAGCAACCAGTAAAGACCCAGGTCAGACGCTGTGCTCTGCTGGGCCAGGGTATTTATTGTTGCTAACAGAAAATACTATTATAGATTGAACTTTAATGAAAATGAAAACACCCAACAGCCCTTAAATTTGAAATGACGCGTCCAAATGATAAGAATGGGAGGATCCATTCCGCTTAAATGGGTTAAATTGCGTTACCTTATTAAAAACAGCAAAAAAAACGACCACTATTTAAATTATACTGTGTCTAGTGTCAAGATATATGTCACGATGTTCTTAAAGTTTCTCTGCTAATGTATGCATTTAAGTAGGATGAAATTGCCTTTAATAATACTAGCAGGAACTTTTTGCCTTAGATTCGCGACATTAAGAAGAAAAAGCTCATAATAACAGTTATTAGCGCAAGTTCTATTGAACATAACGCCAGAAGTGCAATCAAGTATCATTTGCTTGAATGCAAATAGTCGTTTAACATGTAGCACAGTCTAATCAATTTTTTATAACAGTCACTGTCTTCTTCCTGTTGCAACTACATTCCATAGGCCAGTAAAGCATTTTTCAGCGTAAAATCGCCATTATTTACTTATCCATCAGTTTAAACATGTGTTTTGGGTGCTCAAAAGGACCGTCTCATTGAGACGGTTCTTTTGAGTATCCAAAACATATGCTTTGTTTGAGTAAAAAAAAATATGTTACGCACTCTAGTCTGGAGGCCTTACATTCAACGTACTTTATAGTTCTCGTGGCACTTTTTGGTGTCTGCCAAACGAATGTTTTCTATCAAATGCATGCCTGTTTAACAATTTAATGCAAACCCGCGATTAAGTGAAGATATTGATTTGATTTTCAACCGGGTTGAGTCCCGTATGCTGCCCATTCCCACACTAGATATGCGGCAGTCGAAAACGCTCTTAACAATCGATGAACGCGGATCAAAAATCGCTAGAAACAGTGTTTTTGATTGCCTTTTCAAACTCTGTTTCTAACGATTTTGATCTACGTTCGTCGATAGTATTAGCGTTTTCGATTGCCGCCTATGACTGCCATGCTTTGTAGAGTTGTGGAAAAGCTTCAGGAGAAAGCCAGGTTCATCATGTATAAATTAGGACGATATAAGGAGAATAAAAATACATGTGGTCTCCCGCCTCATATGAGTGCTCAATGGGATATCCATTGGCTGGAAAGCCTTTTTTTTATTTTAGGATTTATGAGATAGTTGTGTCCTGAGACAAATGTTAAAATGGATGGATTTGAGAGTTTCTCCAATACTATACAGATTGTTTGATCAGTGTGATATTTAGAAGCTAAGTGATTGCACTGAAATTGGTGGATGTGATAGTTTCTCCAGTTTGCCAAATTGAAAGCGCTTTTCTTTATTTACGAATGGAAAAATATCATGGGTGCTCACAGGAGCAGTCTCCTCAGAGACGGTTCTTTTGGGCACCCAGGACAAATGTTAAAATGGATGGATTTGAGAGTTTCTCCAATAATATACACATTATTTGATCAGTGTGATATATAAAATCTAAGTGATTGCACTGAAATTGATGGATGTGATAGTTGCTCCAGTTTGCCAAATTGAAAAGCGCTTTTCTCATTTACGAATGGAACAATGTCATAGGTTAAAATGGATGGATTTGAGAGTTTTCCCAATATTATACACATTGTTTAATCTGTGTGATTTATTTATAAATTAAGTGATTGAGCTGAAATTGATAGATGGGATAGTTTTGTCCAGTTTGCCAAATTGAAGGCGGTCTTCTTATTTACGAATGGAAAAATGTAATGGCTGCTCACGGGAGCTGTCTCCTTTGAGACGGTTCTTTTGGGCACCTAGGACAATTATTACATTAGATGGATTTGAGGGTTTCTCCAATATTTCGTTCAATGATCGGTGTGATATTTAAAACCCAAGTGCATAAATATGTTCTTCACATGCCATTTTGATGTTTGTAATTATGTTGTTTCATGTTCCATTTTAGCTCTTATGCCCGCAATGGGCATGGAGTAAATAAAAACTTGTTGTTGAAAAAAACTTGTTGTTGAAAACTTGTTGTTGAGAGATATGACGTTCAAACGGGCGGTTGGAAATAAATTTAATTTCAAGCCTCTTATTTTAGAATACTTGCTTATTATTGAAATCTTCAGGCTCTTGAGAAGCATTGACAATCTGCAAATATCAGATTACAATCTCACTGCTTTTGCAAAATGAATCCTTAGGCCACCTGGATTGAGGATTCCATGTGTCAAACCTAGGCAGATATCCCAAAGACAGGTTTTC
This sequence comes from Loripinus fragilis, assembly GCA_964019695.1. Taxonomy (NCBI): domain Eukaryota; kingdom Metazoa; phylum Mollusca; class Bivalvia; order Lucinida; family Lucinidae; genus Loripinus; species Loripinus fragilis. Next base: position 83,713,022 of record OZ026516.1, read on the forward strand.
TTGTTTCTATGCCCTAATGTGGTGACAACCATATTTGCCATAAATATGTGGTCATCTTACATGTAGCTGTTCTAAACTTAACCAAAAGTATTTCTTGTAGGTCAATACCAAGGCCAATATTAGGTGGGGGTCCTGGGTTTGTGAAATGCACTAATAAGGGTGATTTCTTTGTACAATTTTGAATTTAGGAGAGCGAAATTCACAGTGAACATACTTAAGGGTAATTTCTGCGCAGACATCCACTTTTTCTTATTTAATGTTACAAGATAAGGCAAATTGCACCAGGAGGTATTTCGTTGATTAGTGCATAGGTCATATTCCATTATTCCGCCAGTTTGTTGTTATTGAGAAGTCTCATTGCATCAGTATCTTTAGTATCTCTGCCTCTCTCCCAGTATGATGAATATCAACCTGGTCCTAGAAGTCTAGTTAAGCTAGATGACCTTCCATATTCTCACTGCTCTGCTAGCTTTAGAGCTTTAGACTGAATACTCGGTAGATCTGAAACCTCATTTGAGTCTGCTTTGACATCATTATATTGTACATTCCCTTGTTACAGGGCATATTGCCAGTCTTGAACTTTGACTTTGACTTTATTTTTTCTCCTTTCTTGCTGGACCTTTTATACACATGTTTCATGGTGTTAGAATTTTGAATAATCTACCCTATGAATGGTATCATGCACACAGTGTCCCTGCTCATTTTGATGATACAGAACTGCATGTATGTCTGTCATCACCGAGGTGTTGTGTTATTCCAGCGATTATTTATTGACAGCTGCTTTACATTCTTCAGATTCATTTACACCAAAACTGAAAGATCTCTAAATTTCTTTGGCATCACAATGGAAATAATTACGACTAAAAATCAACAGTTTTGAATTTCATTTTCATCTATATATTTAAAATTTAAATCCAATTAAAGTTTATAGATTTTTAAGTTTAAATTACTGTAGAATTAATGGTGAGGTTTGTACCGTTTAACAAGTTTAGGCCCTCATGTATTTTTTCACTGACCGTTCCGAAGCAGTGCTTCTGTGGATCCTATTCGTTATTTTTGTTTCATGTGTTTCATGTTTTCTTTGTTATGCTGTCTTGTCCGTTTCTTGCAGCCTTGTGATCACAACCTGGGATGTGACTGACCTCATGATTTTCCTGTGTGTTGGGTGTTCTTTTGATTTCGTCATTTTCCCAGATGGTGTCCTGGGCTGGGTGTGGTACTTGATTGTATTGTTTTCTGATCTTTGCCATCTTCTTTACTTTGTTGGTTTTTTATACTTTCCATTACTTTTGTATCAGAGAGAGAGAGAGAGAGAGAGAGAGAGAGAGGGGAGAGGGGTAAGGAAACTATTTTAAAAATAGAGTAGACGCGGCCAAGAAAAATGCTTTCTCCGAAGGCTGTTATTCAAAATATGGCACATGAGTTTGAATGTATCCCACACTATGGAATGCTAATCTATTCTTCTCATAGTGCTAGCACATGCTCAGTGTAGTTGATTTTGGTGGTAGATAGGTTCCTTTCCTATATCCAGAGTAAAGTGATCTCATAATTTTCTATTAGTCATAAGGTCAGGACGAAGTAACGCCCATAAGTTGATAAGCTCATTACTCTCTGGGCGCATTAAACGAAACGTAAGAGAGCATGGCCAGGAAATGCTACAATCACATACTACATAGAGAATAATAGATGAGTGTCTTTTGATATCAAGTTTACCAGGCTCAGCTTTGAGAACGCTTGTTGATATCGCGAGGCTTGCTGAGCGATTCAACATGCGTTCTCAAAGCTGAGCCTGGTAAACTTGATATCAAAGGACGCAAACCTGATAGTCAATGTATCAGTTTACAAGCTGATTTACTGTTCAAACTAGCGATTGTGACGTTATTATCGATTTTCGTGTTGATTCAATGTCATAAACGACGTCATTCAAAAGTGCAACACCATGATGACCTGATAAAGGCACATGTCGTGATATAGACAATGTTTATAAGGCCAACGTGTAACAATGCAGTTATATTAGCAGTGACTGATAAAAACCAACTCACGGCACTGCGAGAAAGAGTTGATGCTGAGCGATTCAACATGCATTCTCAAAGCTGAGCCTTGTAAACTTGATATCAAAGGACGCAAACCTGATAGTCAATGTATCAGTTTACAAGCTGATTTACTGTTCAAACTAGCGATTGTGACGTCATTATCGATTTTCGTGTTGATTCAATGTCATAAACGAAGTCATTCAAAAAGTGAAACATCATGATGACCTGATAAAGGCACATATCGTGCGATAGACAATGTTTATCAGGCCAACGTGTAACAATGCAGTTATATGAGCAGTGACTGATAAAAACCAACTTACGGCACTGCGAGAAAGAGTTAAAGAACGATAATAGCGATATGACATTCTGAACGCAACGAAAGTAAAGCAAGATGACTGCAAACTAGGAAAGACGCAAATTACTGAAAAAAAAACAAGTACCCAGCACTAAACCCCCACAACAATGGGAGCAACAACAAACAATGAATAAACAACAGAAGAACCATCGCCTTTGAACTATCAGAAACCGAAGTCACTTGGGGACTTAAATAAAATTTTACTGGTCAAAGCTTAGTAGTCTTAGATTGTTAAGCATCATACCATGTCCCAGTGTTATCATTAAAAGCTACTATATTTTGTCCTTCTACTTAAAAATGTTTTTCACTCTCAGTACATTCCATATGTATCATACTTTCACATATATGTATTTTTGTTTTGTGACGATGAGCTGTATATGCTTAAGTCTAATAAACTTCTGTTCTGTTCTGTTCTGTTCTGTTATCCTGTGTGCCCCAGGGGTCGATCTTAGGTCCAATCCTCTTCCTCATGCTTTAAATGATTTACCAGACAATATCAGGACTATGGTTCACCTGCTCACAGACGACTGTCCTGTATAGGAACATATATTAATGCATGACTGCCTTACCGTGAAAAAGACCAGACAAGCTTTATAGGCAGCCAAAAGCTGATTGGCAAATAAAATTCAATGTGGCAAAATAACAATATGAGAGTGACTCTGCATCAACAGCACAAGCAAATCCATTTTGATTATTCCTTAGACAACCAAACCTCGAAAATGTTCAGTCAGCACAATATATATGTATAACCATTACTGATAACATGGATTGGGGCAAACCATTTCTTCCACACTTGGCTTCATTCATATGAACTTGGCTTTTGCACATAAGAGTACTAAGGAAATCGCATATAGTGATTCAGCCTTAAATATAGTATGCAGTACCGATATGATACCCTTGCTCTAAAACCCAGATAAACCAATTGAGTGCAAGCGATATGCTTGATGAGCTTGGGGAGGGATCAGTACTATTTGCTTACCTTCGATAAGATTAATTTAGGTGTGGTGTCTAGTAAAAAAGACAAGTACTTGACATCTGGTTAAAATTTGAAAGTGACCAGGTCACCAAATAGTACCAAATATTGTAGTTGACAGACATACAGTGATGCCACGAAGAATTCGTTTCCCCGGACCTATTCTACGTTGGAATAGTATGTATCTTTCTATGGTCACTATCTAGATCTGTATGGATTTTAGGCAAAAACACAGCCTTCTTTGTTTTTATTTGCAAAATATAGCACTCCCTGGCATAATCTTCATGTTTTAGCGAACCAGATGATGGATGGATGGATGGATGGATGATTAGATAGATAGATAGATAGATAGATAGATAGATAGATAGATAGATAGATAGATAGATAGATAGATAGATAGATAGATAGATAGATAGATAGATAGATAGATAGATAGATAGATAGATAGATAGATAGATAGATAGATAGATAGGTAGGTAGGTAGGTAGGTAGGTAGGTAGGTAGGTAGGTAGGTAGACATCGTAAAGCATTTTCTTAATTCAATCACACACACTCAGGGTGTATCGTTTATTCAATATTGGTATGAAAACTCTTCTGCATCAGGGCATATCAGGGCCAGTATTTTAGTTTATAAATTCAAGTCGTTGGAATGTCTTCTAAAAAGATAATCAAACGTTATAAGAAGTGGAATATAGCATAAACATTATTCGGCACTATGCATGCCAAGTTGTATTCACAATCTCAGTTTATAGCTATGGTTCCATCTTAAATTGCACGCTTGTTGGTCAGGCACTAGTCCGAATTTTCTCTGACGTTTTAGTGGATTTTCTTTATTTTGATATTTGCTACTATTAATGGCAAATATCAAAATATGGAAAAGCCACTTAAACACCAGAAAAGGCTCGGATAAGTTGGGCACCAATCCGAACTGCCTCAGCCAATTCCGTGGAATCAGATCTCGGATGTTCATCAAGGATCTTCTTTGATAACGTGACGCTGACGTCACAGAATCAATACCAAAACAATAACATAACCAGTGTGAATGCAGCAAAACAAACGGTTATGAAGAAGCTAATGATTTTTCAATAAAATATAGCTATAATGAAGTTGATGATTTTATTCTGTTGATAACACTTTTTGGGAAATCAGAAAAATGGATTTGAATAGGGCTGAACCCACATGGTGCAGAACTAATTTTCCCTACGCCAGCTCTGGCTAACAAAATGGAGCTTTTTAATATATAGTACTTCTCGTAGTGTCCCTCAAATACGCCTGAGGCCTGATTCGATTCCGAATTTTGCCGGATTTTCCCGATTGTGTCAGACCCTAGACGGTGTGACGACCTTGATCTCAAACTTCCATTGATAGGTTGGTGCCTAGTCCTTGTTTTTGGCCGATTCCATCTGGACTCAACTAGGGGCTCTCTTTCTCTTAATGTCAGTGAGTTATGAACCCTTTTATTTGTCACATCATTGCAAGTTAATCTTATTTGATTGTTTTCCTGTGGCATTGCATTGCATACGTTAGAAAGCCTCCATGCAAGCTGAACAATAATTGTGCTTTAACAACAGCAGAATCAAGGTTGGTAAAATATCTTTTATTCAGTGACTTTAGCTGCAATCTGTCATTTTGCTCCTGATAATTGTTTTATCTTAATTCTGATAAGTATACCAACTATGGAAAATAATGTTTCCAAAAAGATGTCTGCTTTAACGCATGTAATTCTATGTTCATAACGTATTAAATGGGTTTCATACAAAACGTTGGTACGCCCTAAACAGGGGTATGCAGTACCTATGTGGCATCTTTATTCTAAAACTCAGATCCATCACATTGAGAAAATACAGTGGTTGGTGATATGCTAGACAAAATGCAGTAGACAAATCTTGAGCCGATCAGTTCCCCTCTGCTTCTCCTCCAACATATGCAATATGCGGTCATGTCTATAGATAGGTACAAGTACCTGCCCCCAAACCTAAGCCAAAACCCACCAGATAATCAGATAGCTCATAGTGTAGGTATCAAATATATACTAGTCAAAAGTTTTAACCGGACACGTGTGTTTTCACCAATTTTTTGAAAAACGGAAAGCACTATACCAATTCCATTTGCATTACCGAATAGGCCAGTCTATCAGTAAAACGATACCAGAAAACGGCTAAGCAAAATTTATTTGATTGTATCCGGGAGGCTTTGGCGAATACACATACCCTCAATTCTAAAATTCACAAGAATTTGCATTGGATGGTGGGGTAACTTTTGACACTTTGGCCAATAGCAACGAGTCTCATACAGATGCGGTGTTCATTTCAGCACTTAAGTGTTCAACAGGAGTTTCGATTTTCAAATCAGAACATGTTGCATGTAAATGGGGGTTATTTTACAAAGTCATGACTCACAAATTGTGCCAAAATGTGATTTTTGAAAATCGGGGTACCACTGTTCAAATTTGCATCCTTTGTGTACTGTTGAACATTTTGTCAATATCTTTACTGTCTAGGGTACATGACAACCTATACTATTTCGATATACAAAAGGGCTAGGCATGTCATTCTACGTTTTGAAGAAACGTAATAAAATGCAGGTGGCCGGTTAGAATTTTTGGCTAGTACACTAGTGATGCACTGAAGAATTCATTTACCCTTGAATTATTCCCCATTGATTTTCCCCCATTGCAATAGAATGTTTCCATCTTTGGTTGTAGCCCAGACCGCAGACGAGTTAAGGGCTCTGATTTGAATGAATCTGTGAGTTTCTTTGGTTGTTGGTTTTAATGCTAAGTAGATAGATAGATGGGTGGTAGGATGGACGGACAGACAGACAAACTGGCAGACAGACAGACAGAAAGATAAGCTCAGTCCGCATGTGTCGTATGAACATGTACATGCGGGGGCAGGTAATAGTTGCAAACTTAGCAGTCTGCCTGCTTGTGTCCTCTGCCTTTGAAAACTAGCGCCCTTCTTAACATTGGTCCTGTCCGGACCAAACTGTTTTGTCTTCTTTATTTTGCTTTTATTTGTTTTTATCCTTCAAGTTAACGTAGGGAGAATCAGCGGACGAAATAATTCCATCATTTATCTCTTGGCAGCTGGGTCCTCCTGGGAAATAATTAACTAAGTGTTCCAGGAATAACCTGTCGAATTGAGACTGTCGAAAGTGAGTACGAACAGCAATTTGTCATTATGTCTGCGAGGATGTGCAGCATGGTCGCATTTTTCTGTCCGCATAAAATGATTTTGTGATGTAGAGCTCACGCTGAGAGTTCATATCGAATGGGTTTAATACATACAGTAAAACCTGTGTAAACGTCCACTCAAAAATAGACAAAACAAAGATCTTAATGACAAATAGTAGCTTAATGAAGGTCTAAAGTATTACAGAATGCTTGACCTGCATAAACGATAATTGGTCTTGAAAACCAATTTTCTGTCTTTATGAGAGTTGCAACTTTACACAGCTTTTTACTGTACCAAAGCCTTACAGAGCATTAACTGTTTATGTATTACACTTTAAGTACGTATTGCTTTATCGCATGTACTTCTATGCTCATAACGTATTAAAGGGCAAGCTTCTCTTTTATATTCTACATGTACATGCGCCTACTTTCCTATACCTTTCCATATCTATCCAAATATTTCATATCACGACATTTGTAGCTGTGCTATCCCGCACTCGTCTGCTATCCCGCACTCGTCTGCTATCCCGCACTCTTCCAGTCAATTTGTTTTAGATTTTCCCGCATGGCATAGTGGACTATTGAGGATGTATCTACATCTACTACTTGTTTTCCTCAGACGGTCAGGCTGGCTTCTTGGGGATGTTAGATGCTCATGTAATGTCTTAACTGTCAGAAAACACGCTTTGTGAGCTTTATCTGTAGATACTGTACATGTACTTGTATTCCTAGCTGCAACGTAAATTGTATAGGTTTAATACAACGCAGCAACGAATTTTACACACACACAAAAATGAGAAGGTCTGGGCCTCAGCATCAAAATTACTTCCTGGTTTTTGTTTGTTTGATTTTATTCTTTACGTCCCATCAACAATCTTTTGGCTTATTAGATGAAGTCTTATAATTTCATTGTTGATCTCTCTATGGAAGAAAGTACACGCCATGAAATGGTTATTTATCTAGCGCAGAGATTAAGTAGTATGCTATTTTTTTCTTGTTTTTTTTTGCACGGTTTCATTAGTTTCATTAGCGTTTGCTCGTCGAATGCATTTAAGCATTCCGGTATTTATTTATTTTTCTAATATATTTGCCGCCCGTTGATTGTTTTTTTAATTAACGTTTTAAAAAAGATCAGGAATACCGTCAGAGTGCATTATCCGGATCAAAACAGTTTGCACAGACGACACTAGCTGGCTAAGAGTTAAAGATATAACACCATCTGTGTTTGACATTTGATGGCGAGACGACGTTTAATCCGTAAAACGCCAACATATATATAGACAGCAGGCGACATTTTTAAAATTCTGAGACAATCTTTAGAATTCGAAAAAAAAAATGGTGAAAAATCAAAGTAAGAAATGCGACAAAGATCAGGAATCGATACAATCAAGTACCTCATCTGACCAAGGATACCACATGGGAAAGTGACATAAACACAATTAAACATCAAGAAACAAGAGCCAAGAGGTCAGCCCTTTCACAGCAGGTGACCACAAGGCAGCAATCAACAGACGCGAAAGCATAAGGCTCAAGACATAGATAAAACAAGCCTTATTTCCAATGGAAAACCACATCTATTTAAACTCTTTCTTTACTAGTGTCGTCTGCTGATAACCTTTGCAAACTGTTTTTATTGGCGTAGCTCCCATTACGGACATACACACGTGCGTCATAAAAAAGTAACATTCAAGGGAGGTCACCTAATATGGTAAAAGCGATTTCCATACCAAAAGGAAATGCTCTTAAAGAGAAGTTCCCATTTTGAAAAGGGACGCAATTGAGGAGAACCACGGCTTGATCCAGTAGTCTCCCGTGATGTGCATAACTTGTTCAGCGTTCTGGCTACGCCATTGGTTTGGACCTAGATGAGGTCAGACAAAAGGTCGGTTCTAACCTGGATCCAAACTGTTTGACACTCTGATGGTATTCCTGAATTCTTTTTTCGAAAAAGACGAGCTTGAAAAAATCAGCAGACCTTTAACGCATGGAAAACCACCTAGCATGCAATGAGTTAAATCCATGGCCTAACTGTAAGGTAAACCTCGCTTAGTTGTGGGAGAGTGAGCATGTGCGATTTGTTTTGTGGGACCATGCCTAGTACTTACCGTCGTTGCATGGTCAGTTATACGCTATCAGGTGACTTTTGATTGACATTTTAGTCTTGATAAAATCCGTTGCAACTGTGAGTGGCGCTTTCAGGGTAAGCACAAAACTCTACATGAGTCAAAGATTGATCTAAACAGATAATAGTTCTCAATTTAATACGACTTAGATTTAAGCTGGAGCGGTTAAGTATGTTGTTGTCAACTTTGGCATTCTTCGCGCGCATAAGTACCCCCTAACGAGCAAGTGGAAGTGGCACAATCACATACATGTACCCATGTGCA